>CABEEJ010003280.1:36165-85963 GCA_901482245.1 Timema douglasi
TGGCCCTCCCCCCCCCCCCCCCCCCCGTATACCCCTAATTCCATTTTTGAAAAACGTCTAAAGCACATTGTTAAATTCCACCAGAAGAGGGTGTTTCCCCTTAGTTACGGTTTTTGTCAATACACTGTGTTGTACTAATTGGCAAAACAATTTCTGTTTTAAAATTATGACCTAGTGTGCATGCGTAACTGCACATATAGAACCATTTGACAATATGATTGCTTGGACTTATGTCATTCTTGCATGCTCTCGATTTCCAAAGACTGCAAGCTATGACACAAACATATTTTTATTAAGCTGCAACTTATTTTGAACATTTTTCATTTTTTAGAAGAATGATGAGCTTGTGAATGTGGACATTTACAATGGAGGAGTGTTTCTTGGTTGTGCCTTTGGTACAGCTGCTATGTACATTTGGGCTGTGGGAATTCTTGCAGCTGGCCAGTCCAGTACCATGACAGGAACATACTCTGGACAGTTTGTTATGGAGGTAAGAAAATGGTTTTGCCATATATTATATTACTAACTAACACGTGTACTCTTTTTTCTCTCTCTTAGGGTGACCTGTCGGTCTAGGGGTAAGGGGGCAGACTTCTGTGCTGGGGGTCCGGGGTTCATTCCTCGGTCCTGGCACAGATTTATCTAATTGCCAAACCCTTCCTTCACCTTTGACAAGTCGTGTATTAATCACAACTTGTGGATGTGTGGAATGCCAGGCCTCCACCGTGGTTCGGATTCCACGTTAAACAGTAGGTCCTTCATTTCATCTCACAATCACCCTACCATATACACATTAGCGTAAGTGCATATAACCCGAATGGGCAGTAAGACGCGGTGCTAATAGTAATAATAATAATAATAATAATAATAATAATATTTTTCTCTGTCTCTCACTTAACGTGTCTTATCATTTATTAATTCTCTCTCTTGCTCAAAACTAGTGCTTGTCTTGTTCTCATGCCTTCTGTTTATATCTAATTCTTTCTCTTGGCTACTTTTTTGATTTCTCTCTTTCTCTCTCTCTTTCCATTGGAAATTATTGAGTTTAAAACAAGATTGAGAGGTAAGAAGATTTAAGAAGATGACAATGTTTCCTTGTTTTTATAATTATGTATTTCATTTGTATACTTTAGATAGAAATATATAATAAATTATTAAGAGGTAAAACTCAAAACTAATATTTGTAAGACAGTAATCATAAACAATACTATCTCCTTTCTTTAGCCCGACACTAAATCTCAGTCAGTAACATGTCTGTCTACTGAGTTAAAGGTCACGTTTGATTGCCGCCATGGCCAAAAAAATTTATCATGCATGAAATGTGGGTTTGTCCTTTCACAATGATGAATTAATTGCAGGGGGCTCTATCTTATGTCTGTTATAGATTTAAGCTAGCTTATAAGTTGTGTCCTGATAATATTATTGGTTCAGAAAGTGCACGCTAAGTACCTTAACTTAAAAAAAATCCTTGCTATACCTATCTTTTAGCTATCCCATTAGTAGAGTAGGTAAGCGTTGGGTATGGCAAGGAGATAGGTATGGTTTTTATCATTGCGGTTCTAAGCCGTGCTTATCAGGTTAAGTACATTTATGAATGTAAAGTGGGTGGAAAATTTTGTACTATTCAGTTTTATAATGTCTTATAGGTATTTTAATAAATTTATAAGCATACGGTACAGTAAAAAAAATAATATTCTTTTAAATAGCTGAAGTACATTATGAATTTAACATTGTAAACCTACCAGAACACATTCTTAATCCTCATTAAGCTACCATGCAAATTTATAGTACTAGTTTTTTACAGATTAAAACCTCTTTTGTTGGTTTGTGGTGTAATATTATTTTTATAAGAAAACATACAATTCTTGTATTGTTCTAAAACACATAAGAATTATTTCATAAAATTTAACTGTAAAATGCTGTAGAATTAGACATTGCATTTCTTTTCAGCTTGTACCCAATCAGATCTTTGCAATAAGTTGCGAAAGGACTAGTTTAAATATGCCTAGCATGCTGATATTGTTTATTAAATATGTAATTTTGCATAATTTAAAAACCTCAAGAAGTGGTCACATGACCTAAGGTGTCTCACCATAAACTTGATTGTCACTGGAGGTCGAGGTTCAAGTCTCAGCCGGGTCTACTGGAGTTGGTTTTCAACTTGTGAGCTATCACTGTGCTTTTCCAATTTCCACCACACACTAATGTGAGTGGATTTCCCTAAAAGCTACCTTCCCCATCTTTGTTAATTAGATGCCTTGGTGTAGAATATACTAACTAAAGATATATATTTGAATTCAATTTTTTTAATTATATTTTTACTTTCTCGCTACCTTACTGGTAGGGCAAATATTGTGATTGTCAAACAAATTGAACTCGAGATTTTGATGAATGCATATGTTTCATGATACCCCGAATCCGAAAAAAGGTTTTTTGCAATGCCGTCTGTCTGTACCTTGGGTTAGAGCCTAAACTGTTTTACTGATTGGGCTAAAACTTGGTATCTAGGGTTTTAATAGGGTTGCCATCAGGGGCTTTAGGAATTGGATATCTGATCCTAAAATTAAGGGTAGTTTCCTTAAGGGTGAAAAGAGAAAAAATAGATTTTATCAAAATCAGCTCTATTGATTTTGATTACAAACTTTACAGAAGCGAAAATAGCCATATCCTCTTAACTATTTAAAATACTAAATAACTTATCATCGCAAAATTGTAGTATTAATCAAAATAAAAAACTTTTATTTGAAATATAGTTTTATAAAACCAATAGTTTCTGAGATATAGGCAAAAATATTATCATTTTTTGAGCTTTAGCTGTACAGAAGTATTGCTTAAATTTTAACGCAATAATATCTATGTCTCTAAAAATGTTGTTCTTCTTCCTTTAACCTCTTAGGGGAAATATTTGCACAGCAATGATCTATCTATATTATTTTAGTCTCAATAGTCAATATTTACTTATTTTATTGGCCAAAATCTATAAATGAGGAATTTAATAGCAATGCGATGACCTGAGATGTGCAACCCCTAATAAAATGCCGAAAACTTAAACTAGAAGTCGAAATTTTAGTACAAAGTGTTGACCCTTATCGACCCAATTGCGACCTTTTTTATTGGTCCAAATATACAAATGAGGACTTTTAATTCCTTAAAAATTAAATCATGAAATTTAAGGCCGAGAGTCAAATATTATTTACTCAAGTATAGTGTAATTTTTGCTCGGGTTTGCTAATGTGTATTTTTTGTTTCACATATATTACGAGTTTTAAGTGAATATCTCCACTATCAGACAATGGAGCAAGAAAGTGTGGAGTTCTGTACCATTTATTTAGTTACATGTGTATACATCATGTAATATTGCTTGGATACCTATGTATTCTAATGTGTTTAATATATCAATTTTCTATTTGCTTAATAAAGAGCTTAATGCCTTTAACCTCTCTTGTGCATAATTTGTTCAACTTGTTTTAGGACTCATTTCTCAGCTAGTATCACAATTCATAAAGAAGAATTTAATTACATCAGTGTAATTTTGTATTGTTATTTAATTAATACCACAAGAAAAAGAAAACTCTATGTAAATTGTTTATATATCAAAAACATTTTTGTTTTCTTGTTTCAGGGTTTCTTAAATCTGCAATGGTCTCGTTGGAAGAGAGTTTTATTCACTCGTACAATTGCTATCACACCGACCTTTTTTATAGCTTATTACAGTGAAATTGAAAAACTAACTGGGATGAACGATATTCTTAATGCTGTAATGAGCTTGCAGCTACCTTTTGCCTTAATACCTACAATAGCATTTACGAGCAGCCCTCAAATAATGGGAGAGTTCAAAAATGGATTGTAAGCAATCTTATATGATAAATTACTAATTTAAATGGCATACCATTTAATCAACATTTTGATATAACCTTATTCAAACTTGAATTCATATTTTTTCTCTGACCTTATGTATTCCTAGTATATAGAGTTAAAAAAAATTGCTTGCTGTAGAAATGATCTCAAACATTCTAAGGTTATATATTTTAATAGTATATTAAATGATAAATTATTTCATTCCATACAAACTCTCTTTGTTGATAGCTTTAGCTTTAAGCTGTGTCAGGAGATTGACCTAGATTGCCTAAGTGGACGAAACAACCTCAATTCACAACCATAGATAGAATGTTGCATAGGGAAACTGAACAAGGGTTGAAGTTAGTTGTCCTCGAAATGAAGGTGGACAATATTCTCCGTGAGAACCATGACCACCTACTAGCAGTACATGCCAGGAGACGAACCTCAACTTAAGGATAGCTGAAGCATATTATTGGTCAATGCGATGACTGGATGTGTACGACTATGTAGCCAGTTGCGACAACTGTCAGAAGAGGACTTTGTGAAGGGGATAAACAGACCAGATTTAAGGAAAATTACCTGAGGTAACTCTACCCTTAACTAGGATTGTAGTGGACATTATCGGCTCCCTGCTTAAGATGTTGGATGGGAACAAGTACAGTTTGACAATTTTAGATAATTTCTTCAGGTTCTTGGTAATGGTGCAATTACCAAACCAGAGGATTATGAGATTTGGAGTTATGTCAAGCATTTTGTCGAATAAAGGGACTAACTTCATGTCAGATGTGATGACGCAATTTGTGCAAATTGTTAAAAGTGGACAAACTGAACAAGTGTCCCGGACAAAGCTAGGTCATCAAAATATTAGTCTAAAGCAGTCACATCCTATCAATGTAACTAAAAATTATTGGTACATCTACTTACCTTTTGTTGTCCCTGCATATAACACTCAGGTATATTCAAGTATTAAGGTAATCTACGGGAGGAATTTGATCACACCGTTTACTAGGATCAAGTTACCTGCAGGAGTTTTGAATGAATTTGTGTTAGATGTGGCGGCAAAACTACAAGAACTATGGAGGAGTGTATATAAGAATAGCCATGATGCATTAATGAAGCAGGCCAAACAACATGATGAGAGGTTGCAACCAAATACATACCCTGTTGGAGAGTGGGTCTATTTGACGAAGACCACTTTGAGGAAGAACCCGGTTAGGAAATTCCTGACAAAATTCACAGATGCTTATCAGATTTTAGAGGTCCTGAGTAAGGTTCCGTACGAATCCAACTTTCATATCGCTCGATTGTAATTAATGTAGGGAGGTTAAAACCCTTTGTGTCTAGGAATCCTATCCCAGTTCTCTCCATAGAGTCGGATGTTCGACCACGAGGTAAACCGAGGAAGACACCTATCAGCCAAGAGGTTGATAAGAGATGAAAGAGGTCAGGTCTTCAAATCTCGGAGACAACACTACCAACTCATAATATGAGAACCCACCCTAATACGCCTTCTCATCAATATGCACTGAGAACACGCAAGCAGCTATCAACCTAGTAGTAAGTGAGTGAAAAAAATGTGCAAGTGCGGCAAAGTAGTGCAGCTCTGTATTTACCAGATCTCAAAAATGTGTAACTCAGCAAAAAGAAGGTTGGATAAGAAAGAAAATGGTTTGATTGTCATGCAATGTTATTATTTATAAGGAGGAAACAAAATAATTAGAGTATGTTGTCATATTTTATTTTTATGTAATAATCTTTTTAGTGTTGTGTCATTGTGTTAATTATAATGTTCATGTTGTGCTATTATATGTGTTTAACTGTGTTTCCAGGAGGATTAATTACAGTATTTTTGTTTGGATTATTGTTGGCTCAATCCCAACAAGATGCAGTTATGGTTCAAACATCAGATACAGGAATAGCGTTTGAATATATAAGGGAAAGTGTACTATAAGAAAAAAAACATCAAATCGTAATGGATTTTTAGCATAAAGCCTCTGCTAGGCGAGCATAAGCTGTTAGGAGATTCAATAAAAATTGTTCAACAATTAGGAACAAGGTTAGTTTTAGGAAATAATGAAAATGGTACTTGGTCAAGCAATTTCCTGAATTCTCTAGCACAGTTAAGGGAAGTTTTCCATAGATTTAACGTAGAATTAAGTAGCCTAACCAACTTGGTTCCATCCAAGATATTTTGTAGAGAAAGATCTTTGTTTGATCTAGGAGTAGAGTTCCTCAAAAGTCTTTTTGGAACTTTTGATTCCGAAGATTTTTCCTTGTTACAAGAAAGGTTAGAACAGGAACAAGATAAATTGTTAATATATTATCAGAACCAATTAATACTTATAAAAGGGTTACAGGAAAACATTAAACAATACCAGGTTGGTTACCAGCTTAGCGCTAAATTATATTGAACATTATCAAAAGTTGTATGTACAATATAATGCTAGTATAGTCATTATTGAGGGGATTCACATCCTTACATCTTATATAGAGTTAAATGATTTATTATTAAGGGTTTCAGAAGGATGGACGAGTGTTTGGTAGGAATTGAGTAATTTCCGTTATGCCTTGGAGACTAGTTTGCAAAATCAGTTAAGCAGCATGCTTATTGAACCGGAGTTGTTTTCAAAATTACTTACCCTGATAACTGAGAACATCTGACCACCACTCTTAATGATACACACCGTAAAAGCAATATATTTACATGATTTTTACAGAAAGAGTTCATGCAATTTATTTTAGGATATAGTTTGAAATTAATTGCCAATGTACCATTGTTAATGAGGGATAGAATTTTTGAACAATATAAAATTCATACCATTCCAATAGCTTGGAAAAAGACAGGAACTTATTTAGAATTTGATATAGATGAGGTATTTTTAATCAGTAAGGATAGTAAATATTTCAGATCGCTTGATCAGAGTTATTTTTTAGAGTGTAAAGGGGTTAATTTGGTTATTTGTCCAAATAATTTAATGTTGATGGATAGCTATGTGGAAATTTGTGTTTTCAATCTTTTTATGTCTAAAAGTGATACTAGATTATGTTAAAGGAAAGCAAGCATTTTAAAGTCCTGTTTTTAAAAGGATATCAGCAGAATGGTTGTATGTTGTACCTGAAGATACTGAGGTCACTTTTGTTTGTAAAGAAAGTGCAAGTCCCACTCTTTCAATAACTAACACCTTAACACATACAATGAGAATTGTAAATGTTTCAGATTGTGATCTAATAGGAAAATATTTTAAATTTCTTCCCATTCAGCAGGGTAGGTTGAAGTTTAAGATCCAGTGGAACACTATGCGATTTCCAAAGTTGAAAAATATGATTTGGAGAGAAAGAGTATTAATTTTTCTGGTTTAGAGGGTCCTAAACAGGAGGAATTGGACAGTTATGTAATTTCTAGTGGTTCAACAGTAGACTTTGGTAAATTAATTAGCCAAGCTAAAACAAAAGTTGAAGAAATATATTCTTATAAGTTATTTGTGTGCAGTTATGTCATTCCAAGTGTAGTAATTTTGTGTGTTGTATGTTTTTAAGAAAGTGAACAAACAGTGCAAGGGACAGAAAGCTGACCTAGCAAGTTTGTCCAATGTCAGTGTGACATTGACAATCATTTTAGTCGACACTAGGGCAAGTGATGATTCATAAAGTTTATAAATGCAAAATATAATCAAACACTAGAAAAATTTAAATTTTTCCAAATAGTCAGGAGGGAGTTAAGATATATCAAAATGTGTTTGAATATCCTAAAGAAAACCCCCGATAGTATAATCGACATGGCCTAAATTGAGACATGTGTTTGGTAAACATTGGTTGTGTTCTGGATTGTGAATGACAAAACGAGTATTTAAAGGTGTTGTGATGAGCTAGTAAACAAATAGAACATATGCGCTGACAACATAAACAGAGTGTCAGCATTCATCACGGTAAACCTGGACAGAAGCCAGGATAAATAGTACTATATTCCAGCTAACTGGGCTGACTAATAACCATTGAGTCTAGGGGGTCACTATGCCTTTTTTGGGGGGCTACGCGGGTTAGGACGCTGGATCATCATTACCTGTATTGGAAGGCTACCATTGAGCCCAGGGTACCAGGGTTCATAAACCCTTTTGGATCACCTTGAGGCCGGTCAGTCCATTGGTTAAGTATTCCTTGAATACTTCATTCATTCTGTCACGAGCTTTTTAGTAAATCTATTAAGTTTTTCCATATTGTCTAGTATTTCTTATCAACATCACATTTTGTGATAGAACATAGTAATACAATAAAAACCATAAAAACCCGAGATGGACGGTAACTACAAACCCACACAATCGGAACCCAGTCACTTCCCCATCCTCGGTTGCAACGCCATCCTGACAACCTTGGCCTACAGAATGAAGAGGGGGGGAAAGTTGACAGTGTATGAGTTTGGAACTATTTGATGTTTAATTTTGGCCTTTGTGGTGCCAGGTTTTTGAAATATTTCTGGAATACATTTCATTGTGTTCACAGCTTTGGCACAGTACCTCGCTTAAGCCATTATTGCATGTAACATCATCTCCAGGAGCTTACATACTCTGGTGTCAATAAGAATAATTTTTTGTGCATTGACTCAGACTTTCTATTTTTATTTTAAACACCACCTCAACATCCCCTCCACAGCCTATAATCTCTTTCGTTCACGGGTTATAAATTTGACTAAAGGAATGTCATTAGCAAAGAGTGACAGCCTAAACAGAAGGATAAGTTTGCTTTTTATTGCTCTTCTTGGAAAGAAGGGCTAGTGTGGTTATTTTAGTAAAGTTTGTCAGTGCAGCACACATACTCGTACCTTCCCGAGCTATGTTTAAATAGGCCAAATTTTAATTCTGCGCTGGTACCGGTGACTCAGAAACTTGTGAGGCTCATTTCTCATGATAGCTTTTACTTTAAAAAGCTTAACACAACCATTTTGAAAATGGCACAACTTGATCTACAAGAAAATGTAATGAAAATTAGGAAGACTCATTTAAAAAATATTAAAGTGACCTTAATGTCACCTTAGCAACGCCACCCAAGGTCATACCAGCCTTAATACCTTACTTCCTTCTCAAAACCAAACAACTTTTGTTTAAAACAATTTTTTTCTGCAATGCATTGTTTTCATGGTATTTTGGTGGAAAGTTTTCAAATGAACTTTCCACCAAAATACCATGAAAACACACACACCACACACACACACACACACACAAAATCACACCACACACACACACACACACACAAACACACACCACACACACACACACACAAACACACACCACACACACAAACACACACACACAAACACACACAAACACACACACACACACACCACACACACACACCACACACACACACACACACACCACACACACACACACACACAAGGCATGTTCATAAAGTTCCTGAAGTTTTGAAATAGTATGCCAACAAGATGTTGCAGCGATGTGCAGTAGGTAGCGCTGCTTAGCGGCAAACTTCGCAATTAATCTTCTGTTTATTTAGTAATTCTTTTGTTATTAGTGTGGCCTGGCAGTCTAGGGGTAAGGTGTCACTTATGTGCTGGGGTCCGGGGTTCAATCCTCGGTCCCGGCACATATTTATCTGATTACCAAACCCTTCCTTTACCTCTGACAAGACATCTTGTGAATGTGGGGAATGCCAGGCCTCCACCGTGGTTCGGATTCCACGTTAAACTGTAGGTCCTCCATTTCATCTCACAATCACCCTACCATTACACATTAGCGTAAGTGCGTATAACCCGAATGGGTAGTAAGACGCGGTGCTAATAATAATATTGTCATTAGTCATTGCGCTGCATTGTTTTATTTAGAAGCTTGCTATGGATGCTCTACAATTTTCGAGATGACCTGAGTTTCATGATCAGCTTACCAACATCAAATTCCCCATCAAACTTGAAGAAACCTTTATAGAGACTCAGGAAATGTTGAAACAAGTTTATAGTGATCATTGCTAAGTCCCTAAGTGATTCAAAGGTGGTCGGCAGTCAACTGATAATGATCTGTGCTTACAGCGGCCCTCTATATCAACTGAAGACACTAATGTGGCTCAAGTTCTTGTAACCATATATTCAAAATTGTCAATTGACTTAGAAAAATGAATGATATATAAAAAGACTCCTTAGAAAGACTATAAAGCAAAAACATATTTCAAATTTAAATAAAAGTAACAAGAGAGAAACAACTAGTTTGCTGAAAAAAAATATACTATAAGGCAGGAATCTTGTTTGTTTGGTAAATTATAATTTTATATATATATATATATATATATATATATGTATACACACACACTTTAAATAAATGTCCATAAAGAAGAACTTCTAAGTATGCATTTTGTAGCACTCTAATATCTTTGCACTGGACTCTTTGCTAAGAAATTAGGATAATAATATAGGCTAGCAATTCAATTTCCATATTGTTTGTCAACTTACAATTTTTAATTAAATTGATTGGAAAGATAATTTATTTCACTCCTTGAAATTTATTTTTGTTTTGTATTTTGAATCGCATCTTATAGGGTAATTTTTTATATTATATGTTGGTCACTATTTGATTGCGTATCTTTAGATAATTTTCACTAAAGTCACTTTTTTTAAGCTTATCAAATACTACCGGCTCTGATTTAAAACTAAATTAATTTAAAAGATATAAAAGTCTAGACTACTTAAGAATATTATACTGCAAATAACAATACTATAAATCATATTAGCATCAAAATCTTATCAAATAACTATGATATTAAAATATTTGTGGTATTCACATAAAATATACCTTTTATTCAGTGGCTTCAAACTTTTATGAGCCAATAATAATAAAAATTACAAACACACCAGCTTGTACTGTTAATCATTGGTTTCAAGGTTTCAAGCACACATTATAATCAATGGAGGGGAGGAGGCAAGTTTAGGTTTGAACCTTGGCCAGATGCACTGGGAATAAGGGACTATAAAAGATCCACATGTGATTTATTACTTTGTTTTCTCGTCTTCTCAATGCCTTTGTAGGTGCACCTTCATGTAGCCTACTAATTAAAACAAATGAGCTTAATTTTTTTATCATACCCTTAGCTGTGTCCTAACCTTGACATACAAATTGATACTTAAATAAATCCTAATGTGAGGTGACATTTGTTAATGAAATTTAACTCTCCTAGTTTGTTTAAGATATTCGATACCATGACAAGACCAAGCCATACCATTACCAAACCTTTAAGCAATTGAAATTATACCAGAGGTCAGATAAGATTTACCTCTGTACCAATTTATATAAAAAGACATATACAACATTGTATGTGTTTGCGGGGTATAAGTAATATTCTAGATCCTAAATATTCAACATTAATTTATTTTTCCATTGTTTAATTAGCTAAACAGATGGTCCAACAAGTAATTAACCTTATTCATCATTTTAAATCTAATTTCTAGTAATGTATACCAACACAATAATTACTTAAACAAAATATGACCCATAACATAAACAGATTCATAACAATAAACCAATAGTACAAATTAAATATTTCACAAATAGAAGTCCACCTCACAACAAAATACTCAAGTGACCAACCAAAGCTAGCCCTAGTGCTCATGACCTTGCCAATCTATAAAAGTAATTTCTCTAATGTAAAATCGAACTTAATAAACTAATCGCAAACAACTAGGCATGAACCCTAATGAAAATCCAGCACGTATTAGAATAAGTTTCTCATTTGAAAAATAACTAATATTGAACAAACAAACATTTTAATCGGGCAGACAAAGAACCATGAGTCCACATGAAGATAGTCTTGTAACTTGGATTTTACATTACCTTGTCAATAGAAAAAAAAAATCAGCTCCATTGAACACATGCATTTACATTGCCATCCAACAAACAATACAGCTATTGTAACAGAATAAGTAACATATTGTGACGTTAAACCAAACAAAATCACCAAGCACTGTCAAGGTGACAATGCCATCAACTAACAGTAGCATTAAACTCCAGAACTTGCTAAACTTAGCAATTCAAGGATACCACACTTGAGATTGAATTAACTTTATTTTGTTTTTTTCCTTATTTACTGCCCTAAAGTCAATTTCAGCAACACCAATTAATTATATGATTTTTTTATGTGGTTTTGTTTTGGTAAATCCTGTCTTTTTGTTTGCAGTTTTACCACATTAGCTTCCATCGCCCTTTCTGCATTAGTCATTGCAATCAATATCTATTTTGTGGTGCATACAGTATTTACAGACAATACTTTGACCTGGTTACCTTTACTTGGTATTGCTTTGATGGGATTATTTAACCTTTTATTTTGTGTTTACTTGGTGATACATATGTTCATTAGTATTGGATTAACTACTTTCAACAATAATCAGGTAAGTATAAATTAGTTATTAAATATAGCTTAATAATAAATAATAGATTTTGATGATGATGATGATGATAATAATAATATTTGACTAAATAAAATAAACATTATATTTGTAAATTTTAAAACATATACATCACTTTCGGCCTATCTGAAGTAATATATGTTGATACTAGTATTACAATGAAACTAAAGTGCATTGATCAAATAAATATTTATTGAATTGCCGACCACATAACAAAACAATGGGTAGCCATGATGACTTCTAAACTGACAGTAACGTGATCACGGGTCTTCACTACAAAATACTAGGCAGACACCGCTACCAACCATTGAACAAAAAATACTTTATTGGTGTTCACACGCTCTCTCAATCATACTATTTTCTTAACATTGAAAGCCTTTGATCTAAATTTCACAAACAAATTTCCTCCCAATGGCTTTGTAAACAGGTCGCCTAACTGTTCATTAGGATAGAGATACTCAATATTAATTGTACCTTTAAGTAACTTTTCTTTGAGAAAATAATGTCTAATATCTAAATGCCTTACCCTCCTATTTCTAGGATTATGTGCTATTTTAATCGAAGACTGATTATCTTCATATAATTGGTAATAAATAAAATGATAAAATATTAGGAAAATGGTAGAGCACAAATAAAAGTAAAAACACTAACACATATTTACACACACACACTTCAATATTTCGATGCTATTATAGCATCTTCCTCAAGAAGTAGTAGTAATTAGACTAAACAGGATGCTGTCTTCAGTGATGCCAACTTGATTAGTATGGATGAAAACTTCTCTGGAGGAGTTAAAATTCTCTGAATGTTTCTCTATTATTCTATGAATGGTAGGTGGTGCTGGTGTAGCCTCTGGGTTGAAATTAACGAATATTTAGGATGGATGGTTTTCTAGACTTTGTGATCCATCGATGTGCCAGTTCCCATCTTCTTAGCTGAGAAATATTACATTGTGTCTTGTGGAGTGATTTTAACAGCTTGACAGTGTAGCAGTTAGTTGATAGTTAAACTAATGTAACCCTTAAAGGGGTTTTAAAACGATTTAACTGCCATTTTTGATATTAAAAACAAACTTAAAAGATTGTATTTCTTGTTAACAATTCAATAACTTTATTTTACTATTTCTTTATAAAGAAAATATTTCTTGGTCCTACTTGTATCAACTTAATAATCACTTATTTCCTAGCTACTTGTCATTGTCTCTAGATTGGAAATAAGTTTGCTAGTGAATCTTTATGTTTGTTCAGAATCCACCAAGGCAGCTTCAACAGGGGTTCACCCTCTTGAGTGCTAGCCAATTTTGAACAAAAAAATTAAAAAATGTTAATACATACATTTTTTTTGTCAGTAAATGAAAATAAACTACATTATTTTTATACGAATATCCATACATATTGGGAGGTAAAATGAAAATGTTATTAAATTCTTGAGAAAATATGTTGTAAATAGCCAAGGTAGTTTAAAAATGTTAAATATTTAAATTTTGGTATTCATTGAATGGTATGAAATTATTATTAAATCTTCAAATTTTCACCCCTCTTGCTCTCTTAATAACATCATTATTAAATATGTCACTTTATATTTGTATTTTTCAGTTTATTTCCAAATACATGAGCCCTCTGGTTGATAGTAATTTTATGGCTGGCAATCATTATGCAAGGTAAGAATTTTGTGTATTTTATATCTCTTGTTTGTGATTGTTGCATTACGTTAGTTTACATCTGTATTAATATACTCTCTTATTATGTACATGTTAACCTTGAAAAGGAGCAAGCTTACCTTGCTTGGTTATCTCCTAATTTAAACCATTATTTAGCCAATTACTCTATCCCACATAACCTTAGTAAAGATCATAAGTAATTCACTACACAGTCACTAAAACAAGGATGGTTCACAACTTCACTTTAAGCATCATTATAATATTTATTTATTTCAGTCATATTCTTATATCAGTCACTACAAAGAGGAAAGTTTTTGCTTGAATTTGAACTGTAATTTGGTGTATTGCCAATCATTGATAAGGTCATAATGTGTGTTTTTATATCCTTATAGATGGAAATATTTATTATATGAATAATAATAATAATAATGATACTAACAATAAATTAATATGCCAACAATATCCTTTCAGTACACTCCAAAACTTTGAGACATAGTAATTCATCCGTAACTATCTAATTCATAAATTACATCAACGTTGCACCAAGAAAATGAATCTCATCCTTGTGATATATCTTGTTGTAACACTTATTATATTTAACATACTACCACTACAGTCAATAATAATTTGACCAAACAACCTCTATCCCTTTATTATTATGTTTTCATTCTTATGACAGGTCCATTCCTTTTGTCAATGAACTTAACCGCTAATGTGCGCTGTCCTTTACCTTCTTCTTCTCCATAAGCTCATCTTTGCCTCAATCTTTCCTTCTGTGATGCCGTGCAAAAGACAGTTCCTCCCTAGGATGTGTCCAATACAGTTTGCTTTATATCGAAGAATCACATCCAATATGGTTCTCTTCTCACCCACTCTTCTTAGGACTTCTTCATTCATCAACCTGTCTGTCCACCTGATCTTCTCAAGTCTTCTCCAACACTACATTTCAAAGCCCTCCAAGTGTTTCTTTTACATCTTTGTAAGAGTCCAACTCAGCTTGCTGGTCAGCAGTAACCTCTTCTTGTCGAAAGCTTCCTTAGTGCAGTAGGCATCCTTTGTCAGCAGATTTCCCAGGTACTTGAACTGCTCCATGTTTTCCAACACCTGGTTTCCAATTTTTATTTTCAGTGGTTCTTCATTTTTTGAAATCACCATCACTTTTGACTTCTCAATGTTGATCTCCATGCCATATCTTCTCCCAATCTCCACCAGCTGGCCCATTATTTCCTGCAACTCTTCTCTATTTTTGGCCAGCAATGCTTGATCATCTGCATATTTTATTGTGTTTATGACATATCCTCCTACCATGAAACTGCTTTACAACTACTTTAACCACTGGTGAAAATAGTAGATGTGACTATTTTCACCTTTAACAGGGTTGAAAATAATCCTATCCTCGTCCTTGTAAAAGTAAATAAAAATTATTTCCTAGCAAAGCCATTATGAAATCAATCATAAAATTAACCAACTAATCTTTGCTAACTCTGGTTAACTTGACACCAAGCTATCTTAAAACTTTGTGAGTATAGTGGAATTAATAGCTAAGATGTTATATTGTTAGTTACATTTATGGCCACATCTAAATATTATATTCATTAAATTGAAGAAATATAAAATATGCAATATTTTCCCAAGGTTTATTAAATAATGTGAATAGTATAATTGGGATGCTAAATCAGAAGGGACTTGTAATAATATTACACGTAGCTAGCTTAATCTTTAAATACATAAGGTGGAAAATAAGCAAAACATATTGGTCCAGCTAAACTTACACCAAAAGTGCATCTGCAAAAATCTGTTGAAAATAATTTCTTGTGTTAGTCTCACCACCACCAATGTGCTTGTGCTTAAAAATCCCACTACCTTATATAAACAGTATGTGATGTGTGCATTTAGTAACTTATCATACATGAGGGGTGCCCTGAACGATTTTTTCTTAATCATTTCCACAGAAACTACAACAAATACAGAGAGCACAATAACACCGTTGGATAGAAAAAGTTGTCGGCTACAAAACACTGTTTTTCCATATATTGCACCATTGAGTATGCATTTTCACCAGTAATGAACAAGAGTTTACATGCCACACTTGTAAAAATCCGCACTAACGGAAGTGACCCACTTTTTCCCATTTTTGATGATAGTGTCTCTGGGTGAGTGTCGCTCACTTTGTATAGCTTCTATCAGCCCAAACAGATCAAATCAGAAGATAGCAAATCAGCCAAAAGTTGCAACTTGGTCTATGGTCTTTAAATTCATATGGGACCTGGCATTATTGTGTTGCAAGTGAAAGGTTGTCTTCACCACTGGCCACACTATGGAAATTTAGGCCTTTAGCTTAGTCACCATCGCAATGTAGTGGTCATCTTGAACGTCTCCAATGAGAAATTTGCATGTTGCCACTCTATGGACGTTTGTTTAAATTCTGGCTCATATTGGGTAAACCACGTCTCGCCACTGGGGATGATGCTGTCCAGGAAACTGTCACCACTTGGCACAAACTTTGTGCTATCCCAACGTTGTTTCCATCACATTGAAACTGACATTTAGTTTTGTACAGTTTTCTGGCGGTAGTTCGCCAATTCATGTGGATGAGCTGATCGAGGCAGTCTTCATTTTGTGGGCTGATAGCTGTGCATGACAGCCCAAAATGTGGCTTATCTCTCACTTCACTATTGCCGCTGCTGAAATGTGCCACTCACCACCTTGCTGTGCCCACATCACTGTAGCTGCAGCTGATACATGCCACCCACCACCTCACTATGCTAACATCCACTGTTTGGTCTTTTTAAATGTTCAGCAAGTGTCAATAATTGTCAATGTATGGAATTCCTTCTGCTTGGAGGAATTTAATGACACACCTCTGCTTTGCACACACTTCCATGTCAGGCACTATTTTGTCAGACTGTCCCTCTGCCGTTATCTGTCACATGGTAACAAAACCTACAGGATATTGGTGAAAAGGTTCCACCTCTAATGCCATATCTTTAATGCTTTCATGCAGGTCTGGTTCTCCAAAAATGAATTTTACTTTTGTGTAGTTACTTATTAAATTAAAGTGTAACACCCTCTTACTCAGTTCTTTACCTCGTAGGAATAGGCCACTAAAAAAAATACTACAAGGATAAGAGGGAGTCATCTAACATAACAATATTATAGAGAAAATAGAATAAGCAAGAGTTAAATGTAAAGAGTAATTTAATTCATTCAAAAAATAACAAACAGTAATTTTAGTGACCTTAATCTCTTCAATTATCTAGTAGAACGAAGAAAAACATAGTTGAATACATTAATGCTAAAGAAGATTAATTCAATTAGACCAAGTTAGCATTATATCAATAAAGCTATTAATAAACAATAAATCAATATCTATCCAAGAAAAATATAAAAAGTTTGAAGAGCCTTTCTAAATTGTTACAAAGGCGTCTGATTATCTACAGACATTATGAAAACATAAACCTTTCCAAAGTAAAGTTATATCATTATTTTATATACTTTTACTTTAAATATCTCGACTTTAAATATTAAATTTTACACAAAATGAAAGTACCTTCAAGTACTACATTACATATTTTAATTACAAACATTACGTTAAAATATACACGAGAGTTTAACATCTCAAACCTAATGCAAACTCACGCAGGACTACTTGAATTGACATCGTTCAACTACAAAACAAAGTCAAACAATGATATTAAGATAATGATCATACGAAGTTTGCCAAATTACGTTACACAAAATATTGAATTGTAAATAAATGAATTTAAATGTACAACAACAAAAGCTAGAATAATACGGAAAGTCCAGATAATTAAAGATAAATTATTTTAATATATTTCAATTAACATTATGTTAATTTAGACCAGCAAACATTAAGAAATTTACTAACATCTTTAAGAAACAAGCCCTTAGTGCCGACATGAAACTGAAGTTACATTTAGTTAGAAAATTGCATTTAATTAATGCCCACATCTAATAAACAAATATCAGCCTATCTCGACTATAACAAAATTGAATTAAATAGTTAGAGTTTCATAATTCAAATAAAAAATATTAACAAAGTATTTAAACTTTCCTTTACAGTGTCCAAAATTTTAGAAGTCTCTCCTGACGATATAAAATAATAGCCACTGTCCATCCATCATGGCGTCGATTTCAAAAGTACAATATTTAATAATATAACAGAGGTCCATCCTCTATGATGCCGAGTTCAATAGTCGAATAATATCTTCCCAACATCCATATTACATAGTGAGCTAACTGAGTAGGAATTTTGGTAGGAATAGTCCATTTTAAGCCGGGACACGCCGCAGCATGGAGGGGCATGCCTTCTCTGGCACGTACTCCAACTTGCTTGTAGGTCGCTGATTGGTCATCCCGCTTTGTGTAGACGCTTCTCTGGTTTGTTGACAAAACATCTTTTTGACGGATTGGCTGCTGACGTCAGAGAGCAGGTGATGGTTGCTCCAACCCACCCACAGAGGGCTGCCATATTCGCGTCCTCTTTTCGCCAGGTGTGCAGGAAAAACGCCCATAAGATGCATCCAAGTAAGCCAGGTCGGAACATCGAGTGTTGATACATCAAGGCAAGGTTGCCCCGTTCCTTGATTTAGTACATTTTGAAGTCAGCCAGGTTACTAGGCTGTGTAAGCCAGATTATCCAGAGGGTACGTATATGAACAGTTTATACTGTAGAGAGTTGATAGTGAATTATATTGAAAGAAATTGTTTGTATATTGCTTAAAGTGACATGGAACTACAATAGTGAAGAATACTATTGTAGGCGATTTGAATTAATGTCGACGTTTCTTGGAGGGGGTAGTGTGAATCGGACAATAGTCTATGCAGCATCGGGTTGGGTAGGGCTTCGATTGTACAATACAACCATTGTATTGTTACAAAAGGTATGCTCCACATATTAAAAGTGTTAAAATTGCCTAAAGACATGTATGGAAAATGGAAATGCACTTCTAATTACACTTGTAATCACACATTCTTAATTATTCGATAACCTCCTTGTAAACCACATTGGCAGCTGTCCCCTTTGGCGCTAGTATCACCAGGCTGCTGGGTATAGTAACTTTAGGAGTTTGTGACTTTCCATGAAAAAGGCAGTCCTCTCTCAAGTCAATTCCGGCCATCTTCAAAGACTACTTCTGTTAATGGGTAGTGACATGCAAAAGTGAGGTTATTTTTAGGTAGAAAGTTGTGTTATTTTTCTCAAAAAGTAATAATACTATAAGCTGAAAGAGATATTATTTACATAAAAACGAGTTGAATTAGTATTCATTAAAAAAACTAGGATAAAACTGTCTACATTTTTCATTCATATTAACATATTCAGAGAAAAATCAAACATAAATACATACAAAACATTTCACACTTAATAATATATAACTCGATGTATCAATACCTTCGAGTCTTACAAATAGCAATATCGAAATAATTGATTATCAACTTAGGTTTAGACCAAATAATAATAACACCGAAACATGTTGTCATAGAAGACTAAACTACCGTCAAATAAGGAGAAGGGAAATAAAAATTAAGAAGATATAATTTTGCCAAACATGACCGCCTGTAGAACTATCCTGTAGCTATATCAATGTCCTTGCTTTGACTTAGCGTGAAAGCTTTTAAAGGCTGTGAACAAAGAATTTATCAATAAAAATTTAGATATCGTAATGTGTAAAAGTGGAAATCGTGATTTTTAATGCTAACCTCAGATAAAAAAAAGCTTAAATATCCTGAAAACACTCATTTTTCCTATGATCCATTTTATACTTGTAAAATATTTAAAAACGGATACTCTTCGTAAAAACAGTAGCCCTGGTATAGTGTTATCACCAGTGTTACAGTGTTGAAAATTATATTGCAGGATGCGGTAATGGCCAAATTACAAAGAAATTGTGTTTATTTAGAAAAAAAAATCTTGGATTTGTGTTTTTGTGTTAAACCAGTAGAATTTGTGTAAATATTCGTTTTATTGCAAATACAAATTTTGCATGTCCCTATTAATGGGCATTGCATTGCACACTTTCATGGAAACTGCGCCATCTTAAACTCAAAGGGTTATTCACATGGAATGAGTGGGATGTGTGGTATGAAAACAGTTTCCCACTGATCACAGTCGGTGAACACAGTCGCCTTGTTGACATTCTTATTGATGACTTTCACTCGCAGTCTAGTGCCATTGGGGACCTAGGGCAGGTTCAGGTTCCACATCAACATCACTAGAAATGCCACTTTAAGGAAAAGCCATTGGGCTTGGAGGCTAAGGGTGCTGTGAGCTTTGTCATCCATGTGCACCACCAAGACAACAGAAGTAAACACTAACTTTGTATTTTTGAAGAATTTTAGCAAAGCCTCGTAAATATCAGCTGCCTCTGTTTTTTGGAGTAAGAATGGCTCACCCATGCATCCAGTCAATAGACTTCTCTTAAACATTAAATATGTTGGGGTGAATCTTGGTTGTCAGGTTGGCCACAGTTGAAACTACAGAGCCCAGGCCTGAAAAATCTTTGATACTGGAATTTGCCGCCTCCAATTTTGACTAGAAAAGCAACAAATTTAGCATATGTGACAATTAATTGCCTTTCCAGTGGACACGCATGTTTTTCCGAGAAACAATCTTGAAGTGTGGAGGCACAGGTAAGTTGGCTTGACGCACACCTTCAATTCATTAGCTCGGGCTCCCTTTGGCACTACTGGCAAGGTATACCGAAAGTCTCCAGCCAACAGCATGGTGACTCGCCTCATCACACTGTCATGGTCCTTAATGTCCTTCAGGGTCCTACTGAAGGATCGAAAAAAACCTTGTTTGTCATTATTCTCTTGTTCCACACAATGAGCTTACAGTCCCGCAAAACTTGGGCTATGTTGCTTTGTTTAGAGATATTGCACAAGGGGGTTTCCACTTGGATAAGATTGAGAGTAAGCATGAAGGATGCATGAGCTGTCTTGCCTCCCTCCAACAACAAAGTGATGCCATGGCAATACCGCAGACACTCCTCATCCTCGCCAAGGACAGGTTGATAAGGAAGGTCGTTCTCGTGGCACCTGGACCTTAGCCTGGGGACAAATCTGGCTACAATGCACTTGTGACATGAAACCATTGCAAAGAGGGGATCTTAAAAGATTTTTAAGACCTGACAAGAATGTTAAACGAGATGCAAATCTCAAAATCACCCAAAACATGTGGTTGCAGTTCTCCAATGATGACCCACATACAATAAGGGTCAGACACAGTCGTAATGTTTTGATTTAATTAATTATTTCGCAATATTATACAATGTGCCAATTCTTATTTCTAGTGAAAAAAAGAGTGATCTGATAGCCATATGCTCTCACATGGAAGTTCAATACAGGGAATTCTATCAAAACCTCCCAGTATGTGAAACAGGTCTTCATGGAAGAGAAGAGCAAGATAAGATGATTGATGATGATGATGATGATGATGATGATGACCAAGAATGAAGTGTTCAATCTATTGCTTAATTGTATATAAAAGTGAAGCAATAAACGATGTCTAACTTCTTATGATTAGCAACAAAAATGTTTTCTTTACATTTGAAACATACAATCTTATTCCAAAAGTAATTTTGCATTAGTTTAAATGGAACCACTAATAACATGCAACATTATTCCATTGAATGAACACCCTTTGTTACATTTTTGTTTGTAAAGTAAACTATGTTCTCAAATATTGCTATGTACAAGTTTTAGGCTTACATTCTGTAACAAATTACTGTGTCTTGCAATGAAAAAAAATCAAAATTTGTCATTGTGAAATTTTTTTAAATTTCTTGGAAAGTTGGTAAAGCGTTACATACACTGTTCCTCCAAGTAGGTATTCAATTTTTGTTTCAATGTACTCTTCACATCCAGGAAGTTGTCTTACCAGGATCATCAAGTTTTCGGCATCATTTCCTAATCAATCATTATTATTACTCAGATCACTGCTCTGCAAAAGGATTTGTGCTCGAATTTTATTGAGATTAAACAATTGAATCTTAATTGGACTTTATTTGTATACCTAATAAGCGATATCCAATAATTGTAATTTATAATTCACAATCTTAATATTGAAATACTGGTTCTTTCCTTTCACTTTATTATTACTTTTATACTGAATATTTTTAAAGCTCTGTTTAATTTGTATGCCCTTACTGAGCCTTAATTTTGGGAAAAACTTATTCTTTACTAACCTTTTCTGCATTCTCCTTTGTTTGTGCAAATATGCTGGTGTACGTGCATGCATATGTGTGTGCCTTACTTAAGGATTTTAATATTTGTGTATAAGCTTATCCTTTTACCCAGATATTAAATTCCAAGTATTAGGATTAGGGGCCTTATGCAAGAACTTGACTAAGTGGATGCTAAGTGGACACCAGCGTGGGTTTGCTTGCGTCATCATAGGTTTAAAAAAAAAGTGGTACACTATCGGTCCACTAAGAATTTTCTAACTTTCTTGCATACCACCCTAGGTGTTTACTCTTAGGTATACAAACCTAGATTAAATAAGTTTTTGATTCTAATATGAATATGTTTAAAACTTCATTAAAAACTCAGAATTATAAAGTAATTTTCCTCTTTTGAATAGTGTGTACATCACCAAAATATAGCATGGATTTTTTAATTTAACTTTATATAGTTTTTAGCATACTCTCATCTCTCTTTATTTTACCCAACATAATAAATCAACTTTCATAACATACAATATTTTTAAAATCTTTTGTTTATCCTTCCATCATTTCTCATTTATATATATAAAGTTCACCTTTATGTATTTGAATAAAATTTGGGCTGCTATTTAAACTAGCAATGAAGGGAGGGGAGCTCATTATTATTATTACATAAAATATTGCTTCCATCAATGGATTTTGAAAATTATTCCCCCTCCTGGCATCTCCATGAGCTGCCCCTGGTAACAAATATTTACTAACTCTATTCATAGTTTTCCCTGATACTTTATTCCATGCTTTTCCATTGTTTTCAATTGAGATTTTTATATTGTATTGCTTTCAAAATGATCTAACTGCTACTGTTTCATTCCCATCTAGTCTATTGACCAAATATCTCATCCCCAGTTAGACTTCCGACACCCTTAATGTCGAGATGACACCTTAGTTCATAAGTGGGTCTGGAGGCAAAAAATAAACCTTTATATTTTGCCATATTTGAAAATACTCTTTGAATGACTTATTATTATTATTTAAAATTGCTTTGTTACTGAGAATATTCTCAATACTATATTTTGCTTTGAAAGAAAAAGATATTTGTATACAAACTTTATGAATATCTGATTCATAATCCTCGCCTTTCGGTTAGCATCCTAAATGACTGAAAATAAATTCTTATTCAAGCCTTAAACCCTCAACTTCACAAAATGATAATACAGCAATGCTTAAGTTTGTCACATTTAATGTTAACGCCAATTAATAGTGTGAGAGGACATGTGCTTCCAAAAACGACTGGTCTTGTTTCCAATGAATATTTTTTATAGTTGCACCAAACTTTATACCTACTACTACTGTTTAAATTAGAAAACTTAACATTTCAATTTCACGATAGATTTATTTAGTAGACATAAAAATTGGTTACATTTTACAAGTTTTACAAATAGGCAGAAAATGATAGCATAATAATTCTCTTCTCAAGTTAAATATCCTTGAGTGATTACTTCATTACTTGCAGTGACCTGGGCAACACAGTGACCAGTCAAGAGGCAGTAGAATTTCTAAAGGGAGAGTAATATGAAAATTAGTTAAAGCAAATATAGAACAAGTTTACAGTATAACATTTACACAGTCTCACTCGACAAGGTTTAGTGTTACTAATACAGTTGGATAGTTGGCTGGTGAATCCAGCTGGATGATGGCTAAGGGCCAGAAGTCATTAAAGTACTATGGCAGGACATTTTCCCTATACGGTACTACCATGCATTCAATAGTACATCAAAGTAATTTAGAACAATCACCAAATTTAAGAACTTATTAACTGGGTAAAACTACTATAATTCGCGCGGACCCAACTATGACAAACGGTCACTTTCCACGGGTTGCGCACCCAAACTAATACCTCTAATGAACATTGACTGCTTAGTCAAAACTCTATGATTTACGACTGCACTGCGTAAGGCAGAAGAAAGAAACAGACTTCCTGGTGATAACCATCAATAACAAAGTACTGATGCACATGGCGTTTAGGGTGTCATGTACTATATTACCTTTTAAAGATTTATAGGTACTTGTGAGTTAGTGTACTTTAACCACACTAAAATTCACATTCTCCAAGTGAGAGGCACGGCCGTTAGGACCGTGTCTAAAAATACATTAAATGCACTCAGCATTTGACTTTAAGAGTCATTAAAATTTTACATGTCCATCGGACAGAAAGGCGAAACATAGCCAAGGTGCTTTAGCATAACGAAGTTAGCTAGTTTTGAGTTAGCTACTTGGTCTAACAAAATAGAACAAAATTAATAATGCACTCAGCATTTGACTTTAAGAGTCCTTAACAGTTGACTTGTCAATCAGACAGACAGGTGAAATACTTCTAGCGTTAGCTAGTACTGAAGATGAAACAAATGTAATAAAGAGAAACATTTCTCCTGCAAAATTAAAAGGACTTCCAAATTACTATTTACAATATATTAAAGAAAATAAAGTGTCTTCCTAATACATGCTTGTGGTTAAACGACCCCGGCTGGATACTGGTACCCTGGTTAAGTTGTCCTGGTGTCCAGCTCGTTGATCCCGACGGTTGATTCAGCACCGTCGATGCTGGGGCGGTGAATCCGTCGCCACAAACTCCATGGTCCTTCTTGGTGTTTTTTCTCGCCGGCGGCGCTTAGTCCTAGTTCCTCAGCAGAGACAAGGTGTAGTAATGCAGTAATGAGTTCAAGGCGCTTACCCTTATATAGCGACAATCAGATATGAACATGAAAAGGGATAACGGAGAATGAATTACGAAGCAGAGGTAAAATAAGGGAGAATGAAAGATAGGGGAAAGAGAAGGGGGTTTAGAAAAAGATAAGCTTCTTCTGTCGACCACCAGGGGCGCATGGTCGCACTTGCGCTTTGGCTCAGTGCGTCTCTCTCTTTGATTCTTTCTTTTCGACTGCGTGAGCCAAAGTTGAACCACGTGGAGCCGCCATAATACAAAATTCTGTTTTGTGAAATGAGTAAATTATATCTGAAGGCATCCTGTCCTTGGGTGAGTTTTATACACATATATCCTGTATTATAATTCATTAGTATTAATTTAGTTTTTGATTTTCACTGTTTGTTTTACGAAAAGACATGATATAGAAGTATATTATTTAAATTATATAAACTGCCACATGGTTAGTTGTAAGTTTTGGGTAGTCCTCTTTTAAATAACTAGGGCCCATATTCACAAATCTTATTCTTCATAACTTTAATAAGATTAGTGTTTCTTTTGTGATATCTAGAACTGCAATAATTAAAACGTAATTGATATTTTGACTGAACCACGTGTTTTGAATGTAGGCCAATACGCAGTTTTTTGGTTAGAGAGTATAACTTTGAGGTAGTTTGGCTTCAATGTCTCTATATAACCCCAACGTGGCACTTAATTACACGAATATTGATGAATAGTTAGTTTTTTCCTTGTAGGTGCTCAATCAATCTGATTGACACGCTACATAGTCTACAGATTTAGCCTAGCCAACCATCTTAAGGTGTTCTCAAAGCTCTTGAACCAGCACCCTACACAGGATAATCAAATAGATCATTGTTTCAATTAGTTCATTGTGGTTATCTATCTATCCAGTGCATCAAAGGCCTCTCAAACTTTACAAAACATTGGATGCCTGACACATTACATAATTACATAACTTTTTTTTTCTTCTTGATTCATGAAAAGTGCTCATGCTATTGAAACAAATTGAATGGCATTACAGATGTATTTGCTTCTATGGCCTGCTACAATTCACTTTATAACTTATAACTTTAAACTTAAAAGTATGAATTGTCCCTCATTTTTAAATTTCACAACTAAAACTTTATTTAATCTTTTTTTCTACTAAATGGTCATGGGTACATATATAAAACTACAAATAAAAGTTTGAATGGGTGTAAACAAATGAGCCCCCTTACTGGATTGTTTAGTGAACACTTTATCTAAGGTGCACTCGGGCCAAAGCGCTAATCCATCATCACTGGCTCACTACTTAAATATCAATGGCTAGCTATTAATTTTCTTTCATGTGTTAGGACATAATGCATATTTGGTTCATTAAAATTAGCTTCATTGACTTAAAAATTCATAAATTAAGCTTTTTAAAACTGAGGAATGGGTGTACTTTGTATTGGTACGCCTCTAGTATTAACACATGTATAATTAGCTGTTGTTTATCTCTCCTCTGTACAAATTTTATTGCTCTATATTATTATTATTTAAAATTACACTAATTATTAACAAGTACAAAGAAAATAATTTAATCATAAAAATTATTTATTTTTGAAGATGGGCTTGTACTATGCCTAATCCGCCAGTCTTAATCGGTCATTCATGGAAGTGTATTTTAATAATATTTTTATTAAACACTAAATATTATTAAAAACTATGTGATGGTTGACTGTGTATTGAACTTGGATTAAATTTCTTCATTAATTGCTTCTTTTGTTTTTAGTTTTACATCAACTTGTGATGCTCACATTGATGGTGATGATGGTGATCACATTGCTAAAGCATAGAACTTTGTGAAAGTAAATATACCAAATCATGTGTTTCTTTCATTCAAGTAGATATGTATTTTATGTAAAGTAGTAAAATACAATCTTATGATTAGCATGATTAGATATTTTAGTATGGTTCTGGAATAAATATTTTATTCAATTTAGTTTCGTAAGGGCTTTCAGTAGAAACATATTCTGCCATTTATTTATCTTATTTAATGCTTGACATGTTTAAAATAAGCTAATGTGATTTGTACATCCATTTAAATTTTTGAAAAATTATAAATAACTATGGTTTTTATTAATTAGATCATTGTTAATGTTTAAAGCAATACTAAAAAAATATCCAATTATATAGTTATTCAGTTATTTACATCAATTATTAAGATTATTTTTAATCTAGGGTTTCAGAAAAAACACTAATTTTATTGTAATTTTTATATTAATGATCACAGTCCATTTAACATAATATATATATATATACTACATTTGAAATCTTGACAACTTTAACTTTTAATCAAGAGGCTACCATAGAGTGTGTCTAGTCACCTATATAAATTGTCAATTGGACCTTGACTTATGTATGCTCTTCTGAGGTTAATTTTAATTTGTATTAACCTAGGGGATAGGATGTTTATACAGTCCATTCACCACTGGAATGGTAATAACTGACATCAAAAAGAATATTTGTATTGCAAACATTGGTTGAAAGTCACTAATGATAAACTATGTGGAAATAATGATTATTTTCTTAGTAATGCTATACTCTCAATCATACATGATCTTGAATGAACACTTCTAATAATACCTCAATGAGGATTGCTGTATAATTGGCTTTTTCATAACATATTGAAAGAACAAAGTATATTACTAAAACTATTATGATTTTATTTCGCAGTTGTAACACCAAGAGATATTAGAGTGCATGAAATAATAAGTTAAAAATTATTAAATTCACACGTATATTTTATTATAATGAGCCACAAAAATAAATAACTATATTTTTATGACCAAGAGAAAGAGCCATATAAAATATTGGTTTCTAAAGAAACCCTTTTTTTTTTGTAAAAAAATATGAGCATGGTTTGTATGGCATCAACCACCCTCTTTCGTCGTGTTAGCCCTATTGATTTATGATGTGAACACAACGTTTTAGAGTCTCGTTTGCAAAGCTTTTTTAAGTGAACCATAGATGCCACTTCCAAAAAAAAATAAGCTTTTAAATACTTATTTTCGTATGGTCATGTTTCAATAATGTAAAATAGTTTAAAATATGATTTGTTGTGAGAGTTTTGACTGCTAAAAGTTGTGGCAGTTCAACAGATGCTCTTACAGATCATATGGTTTGGCAAATGGATGCATGAGAGTAAACATGTGAACTTTTGATAGCTGCCAGTTACCACCAATCCATTGGTGAATGGATAATCATTCAAAACATACTAATGTATAATATATTTCCTAAAAGATATCAAACTTACCAGTAGAATTAGGTATGTGCTAGCATGCTCAACTCTTATTTGGGAAGCTTGGGTTCAATCCTTGATTAGTTGCACTGGACTCTTTGTAGTTAACCATCCTGTTTTCATGTGAGTTCTGGTGCATTTCTTTAAAATATAACCTTTTCATCATGCTTACTTGGATTACCAAGCTTGATGCAAATAATCAGTACACTGGTAATGATAACATGTTAGTAAAAAGTAAAATAATGAGGTAATTTACCTTGTCATACAAATATACACTTTAATATTGCTATCATAACACATCCATACAGGTTAAAAATAAATTCAATATGGATCTTGATTAAAATTACAAAAGTGTCTAGTGTGACTAATAATACTTTTATATTCAGTACACCGAATTACATTTGAACCCTATATACTAGAAATAATAATGCATCATTACTAAGTACATCTATATAATATGCCTACAGTCTTATGATCATCTAATAAAACCTAAATCAAAAAGCCTTTTTCAAGAAAAAATATATACATATGAAAACATTATTTCCTTTCTTGGCTTGTTTGTGCTATAATTTCCCTAAGTTGGCTTATATCTGTAACTAACCTCTACATAATCACAAAAATAATATTTCTTGCATGTTTTGAAAGTGTGTTTACCATCTTAACCAGTCACAGCAGAACCTTGTTTGTGAAGGGGGAAGGGGAGTAAGCCTTCCACCCCCACCCCCACCACCCTCCTTGATATATGTTTGAAAATTTGGATTTCCTTAAGGCTATTTGGAGTGGTTCTCTTTCATTATATTTTTTTTAAATTGGATGCCTCTAGAAGATATTTTGAAAAATTCTCGCTTTGAATTAAAAAAAAAGATTGCTCTAGAAGCTATTTAAAATGGTCTTGCCCTAAACATTTTTGAAATTTAGATATACCTCCTCACCTTAATTTTTTCTGACAATTAGATGCCTCTAGAAACTATTTGAAGGAGTCTTCTCCAGCAATTTATTAAAAATGTTATGTCGTTAGATGCTACTTGGAATGATCCTCACTTGGCTATTTGTGAAGATTGGATGTTTATATAAGCTCTTAGGAGATATCATCGGCTGAAATTTTTTTGAAAATCATATGTATCTAGACTCTATTTGGAGTGATCCTCTCCTCGTTGTCACAAATTTTCACTGGTTGTTTGCACAATTTTGGGAAATTAAACTTTTTTAAAAGCTAGTTAGAATAGTCCTCCCTCTGATTTTATATATATATATTCTCCTGAAAGCTATCTTAAGTAGTCTACCTTTGGGAAATTTTTGAAATTTGGTTGTTCTAGAAGTTAATTTAAAAAGTCTTAACTCAGATTAGTTTTTAAATTTATGCCCCCTAAAAGATGTTTGAAAGGGCTTTAGCCCAGAATTTTTTTGAAATTCATATGTTTCTAGAAGCTATTTAGATTTATTGCTCATCTGAATTTTTCTTAGAAACTAGATGCGACTTAAAACTATTTAGAGTGCTTCTCTCCAGATTTTTTTTTATGACAGATGCCCCTATAAAATATTTGAAGTGGTCTTTTCTGGCAAATCTTAAAAAATTGAATACATTAGAAGTCTGATTTAAGGCCATCTCTCAGCTTCATATCTGATATCAGAGGTTTGGGGAAAAAAAAATATATATATATATATAGATAAGAAGGGGAGCAGACAAATTTTCTCCAGGGCAATACCCCATCCCGGTTCTGTCGTCCCTGAACTTAACCTAAGTTTAGAAATGAAAATTGTATTTTCTTGTGTATATGTTCTAATTAACTTAATACATTTTTGTACAAGCCTAAACATTTAGTGTGAAATTAATTATACTAATAACAAAATATGTAAATAATGCTTTTAAGTGGTAAAATATCTAGGTAGAAATGTTGTCAAAGAAGAGGATATATTATTTCTTAATTAAACAAGTTTTTAGTACTGTGATTAATCTCTATAGCCTATTATCTATTTTTATGTGATAAACTAATATAACCATTTCAACCTTTAAGTATTACAATTATTATTTCAATTTCCTGCCAAAATGGAACATTTTATTCCATAATAAACATAATTTTTTACCACGTTTTTTTTTAAATTGCACTAGTTTTACTATGCTATTTTTCCAAACAGTCCCTTTAAACTTGTATTTGCTTTCAGTAAGTATTATTCAAATCTTAATGTGCACACAAAATTGCACCCAATTACACCAAATTGCACCCAATTGCACTCAATTGCACCAAATTGCACCCAAAACTACAAATACAACTTATAATTGTTATAATGTACTAATCATATTTTTAATGTTTTGAATAGATTAATAAATGTTTGATTTATAAGGCTATAATTATTTAATTAACTTTAGGATACGTCCAAACCAGATCAAAAAGCAGGTATGCATATAATAATATAGCAATAGTAAAATGATTTGATTAGTAACCTATGTTATATTCATTTGTGTATATATATATTCATATATAAAGTGTAACTTTGTTTTCTTTTTCAGCAACATGGAAACCTTTAGTAAACAAGAGGATCTGGATTCAAAAACCTTGTACAAGGGACAAGTCACTTTAGATTTGGTCGAACGATTCTAGCCTACATGGTAAAAGCACAATACAAATATTTTTGTTGGTGTTAACTAATTATTAGTTAAATCATATTAAATAATTTGATAACCTTTGGCCACACAAATCAATTTTTTCCCATTTATAGAGAGACATTTTTTGGGTAAGATTACAAATATAAATTGGTAGAAAATACATTACAGCTACACCCAGGAAAAATGTGGAGTTTGTGTAAGTGCATAGAAACCAATATTATATTCAACTTATATGAAAAATAATTTAAGTTTGAATAAAACAAAATAAATATATAAATAACTTTATATATTATTAATTATTACATATTGATTATGTTGATAAAACTAGCTTAAGAAATATCATCATCTATCTTTACTCTTTTATATTAAGTTGGATACTTATTTAGTATTTCTTTTTAAAAAAAAGGTGGCCATTTTATTATAAAAATCACTTTAAATATGTTTTATTTATTTCAATTTTCTTAATTTTTGGGTGTGTAAAACCATACATTTTAGGATTAATATTTCATAAATTCTTTTTGGCACAATTTTATACCAAACCATAGGCCTACCTGTAAGAGAAATTTTACCAACCAGAACTGTATACTCACTTTATTAGAGTAATATCTTTGTTGGGTGCAGAGTGTTATTATACATTTTAAACATGACTATCATTTTTGTATGTTTATAGATTAAAAAAAGTATTTTACTTAAAAATTTACAAATTTGTAGATATTTTTATTGTATTTTACTTGTAAAATAAAATTTGTAATATATTAAATATATATTTCTTACATGCAAACTAAATCAATTTTAATACTAATTGTCTGGACTTAATATGAGAAGATGTGATAATATATTATTAATGTTGAATTAATGTATATAAATAATTATATGAATCTCATTTGTTGAGATATTAGCCTAAAAACATTGTTTATTGTAACATTATATAAAAATTACTATCTTTAATGAATTATTTGTATTACCTGGGAGAATATTGTGCCTTATATCAATCTCGTTCACTATATAATAAAATGCATTATTGCCTAATGGCTTGAAAATGTATAATAAGACAGCGTAGAAACACTATAATAATGTAAAGCAAGTGATAGTGAAGGAAGCCAACCTGAAAAGATAGTTAAGCTAGGCCTAGAGAGGGACAAACACACTTCTTCTCTCTTAATTTTTCTTACACTTTTCACACTTCCAAAATTACTCATTGTTTAAATTATCGGAAATATTCCTTTTTCCTATCAAGAAACACATAAAACACAAAGAAGGATATTATATGGGACAGAATGGAGGTTTGAATAGATAGATAAATAGCTTGGGAATAGTAAAAGTATAATTACTTAAAAAGCATTAGAAATAAAGCTTAATTATGTAGATTAAAATATAAGGCAGAACCTCTAGAGGGTAAATAATTGATAAGGGAGTTCCTTAAATAACTCTCTGGGTTTGGCTTTTCTTATATGTTAAAAGTCGAATTCGACAAATTTGTAATTAGCGCTATTGATACAATGGCCTATAAGGATCACCTTGTAAGAGGAGTTATGAGAAAATAATTTTGTTTTACGAGAAGCCGGAGAAGGGACATAGCAACAGTAGTGTATTCTAGCTTAGATTTAACCAGTGCATAATACAAACATAAAAAACAGTCAACTTTCTTAAATGATGAGGTAATAAATTTAATAAGGTCAAGCAATATAAATAATTTAGATATATGGTAAACATGATAGCGAAAGTAGGGTTTGTTGTCCAGAAGAACGAACACCTATATCATTAATAGAAAGGTAGCGAACTATGTTATCATTGACAATTATAAGTAAAAAAGATAGGATTAGTTTTTCCAGTAAAAGATATAGATATGATATTGGTCAATATAAATAGCATCAACCTAGCCTTGGGTAGAGACATAGGGGCAACATGTCCCAGAAATTATACTAAATTTGTGACACTCCCCCAACCGCATAATGATAATGATGACTTATAATATTAATTTCAATTTCCTTTATTATAGTGCTGGCCAGCAGTCGTAAGACCTGTGACAGGCCAGCACTGAAAGTACACAAGTACTTTACAAATATATTATATATTGTATATTATGTATTATATGAGAAAATAAGATAAACATTAATAGCTAAATAATTATATATACTGATGAATTGTTAAGAAAAAAATAGTAATTAATAATGAAAAGAATAAAAAATAGCAATAATAACTAAAGAGTAGTTAAAAGCAGTGACAATATGCAAAAAATAAATCAAAATATTGTAAATTTAACTATTATAGGTAGAACCTCTAAATTATAAAACATAACTGATGTGGGAGTTCATTAAATAATTCTCTGAGTTTAACTTTTCTTTTGTGATGGAAGTTGAATTCGAAAAATCTAGAATTGGCGCTATAGATACAACAACCTATAGGGCTCACCTTTTAAGAGCTATTGAGAAAAAATAATTTTGGTTTACAAGAAGCCTGAGAAGGGATATGTACGCCTATATGATCAAGGGCAAATTTGCAAGAAATTTTGCTATTATAAATATTAAAAACAAAAAGGGCATCACAATAAAGGCTATGCTAGAAGAGAGTTTAGAGCCCTAGAGGTTTCGAATTCTATCATAATCATAATAAATCCGGTTAGTAAAGAATTTATCATAGCATGCAGTGCCAAATTTTCTTTGGATGTTTACCAACCTAAGAGAGTCAATGAAGGTAATGAAATTCCAAGCAACAGTAGCATATTCTATATTAGATCTAACCAGGGCGTAATACAGACACAAAAAACAGTCTACTTTCTTAAATGATGAAGTAATAAGTTTAATAAGTCCAAGTAATTTCAATGATTGGGAAACTACATGGTCAACATGATAGTGAAAATAAAGTTTGTTATCCAGGAGAACACCAATATCATTAATATAAAGGGTGTTAACTATGTTTTCATTGCCCAATTTATAAGTAAAAAAGAAAGAATTAGTTTTCCTAGTAAAAGATATAGATTTGGTCTTATATTTATTAATAGACATTCCACTTTCAAAAGAGCATTGTAAAATACAATTTAAATCATTTTGTAAATCTATACAATCTGCAATGATTTGATTATTTTAAATAATTTTACATCATCATCATCATCAAAGAGTTAGTGTCATAAATAAACACATTAAAGAGAAGAGGACCTAAATTAGAACCCTGTGGTATGCCACAGGTGCTGAAAATGTATTTGAGGTGTGTGATTCAATTTTAATAGTGAATGATCGTTCATGCAAATAACTGCTGAACCAATTTAGATATGAGTGAGAAAGGCCAAAATTACCAAGCTTAAAGAGAATAATATTATGCTGACATAAATCAAATGCCTTACTTTGGTCAAAATAAATAGCATCAACCTGACCTTGGGCAGAGACTTGAGGGGCAACATGCCCAAGACATTCTACTAAATTAGTGACAGTAGATCTATATTTTATAAATCCATGTTGATTATATGAAAGTTTATTTTTAAGGTGTTGGAAAGTATTTTCATGTATGATTTTCTCGAATACTTTAGAGAAAGTGTTTAAGAGAGAAATTGGTCTGTAATTACAAGCATTTCTTTTTGCCCTTATTTTATAAATAAGTATGACAACAGATTGTTTCCATGTAAGAGGAAAAGTTTCATTTGACAGGCGTTAAAGATGTAGGCTAACAAGGGGCTGAAAATGCTGGCACAGCCTTTAACAATAAAACTTGGAATTCCATCTGTCCCGGCACATCTAGAAGAACTCAATTTTTTTTAAGACATAAATCAAATGCCTTACTTTGGTCAAAATAAATAGCATCAACCTGACCTTGGGCAGAGACTTGAGGGGCAACATGCCCAAGACATTCTACTAAATTAGTGACAGTAGATCTATATTTTATAAATCCATGTTGATTATATGAAAGTTTATTTTTAAGGTGTTGGAAAGTATTTTCATGTATGATTTTCTCGAATACTTTAGAGAAAGTGTTTAAGAGAGAAATTGGTCTGTAATTACAAGCATTTCTTTTTGCCCTTATTTTATAAATAAGTATGACAACAGATTGTTTCCATGTAAGAGGAAAAGTTTCATTTGACAGGCGTTAAAGATGTAGGCTAACAAGGGGCTGAAAATGCTGGCACAGCCTTTAACAATAAAACTTGGAATTCCATCTGTCCCGGCACATCTAGAAGAACTCAATTTTTTTTATAGCATTAGCAACATCCAAGGGTGTAATGTGCTATGGATACAAGGGTGCGCTAGTTTCAATAATGGGGCAGGGTAACACAGGAAAGGCTGAATTATAAACGGAATGAAAGTAGGTCCCAAACTCATTAGCAATTAATAAAGGATCCGCTATAATCTTGCCATTAATTTCTAGGTTAGACAGAGAAACTTTATTTGCATGATTATTTTTTAACAAATTTCCAAAATTTCTTGGGTTTGCACTTAATACTATTTTCTATTGAGTTCATCCAATTGGCTCTGTCTATAATCAAAGTAGTTTTAACTAATTTACGTAAGTGAATACTGTGAATAAAATACACTATTATTTGTTTGTTTAAACTTTTTGAAAAAATTATTGTTGTTTTTTTTCCTAATATAATATTTAAGAGTAGAAGAAAACCAATTTGGATATTTGGATGAATTAAGAATAGTAATTTGAGGAATACGGGTTTTGATTTCCCTTTGGACTAAATTGGTAAAATTATCTTCAAACAAATTAACAATCATAGTAGAATAAACACAAGAATAATGTGGCGGGGTGTCATTAATTTTAGTAGCAATAGGTACATCAAGTGAAGTCAGATGTGCTAAATCAATATTCACTAGTGATTGAGAGCTATGAGTTACTAAGGGGTGTTGAAACTGAGCATAAACAAGGTCAAGGAGGTTAGTGTCATTATCACTGTCATTAAGTTGTTCTAATCCTATTATGTTAGTCGAAGCAAGAAGTTTAGTAGCTTTTAATTTAATGTAGAAATGCGAAATGCTTTGAGCATTATGATATTTCCAATCAACTTTGGGGCAGTTAAAATCACCTAATAGTATTATTCAATAGAGGTAGTTAGGCAAAGCACCTTCAAGACATGTTAAATAATTATTAAATGCTTCGACTATTATTTGCGGAGCAAGATATATGATATATGTTCTCAATTAACAGTTTTTTGGCAATCAAATATTGGGATTTCAATCCAGACACATTCCATATTATTCTCTAGGTCACTTCTCCTGGCCTCACCAGAAATAAAATCAACAAATGAGAACACCACCACCCCTTGAGACAGTAGCTTCATCATATAACCGATCGGCTCTATAAACATTAAGTTACTACTACTACTACTACTATTAGCACTGCGTCTTACTACCCATTCGGGTTATACGCACTTACGCTAATGTGTAATGGTAGGGTGATTGTGAGATGAAAATGGAGGACCTACAGTTTAACGTGGGATCCGAACCACGGTGGAGGCCTGGCGTTCCCCACATTTACAAGATGTCTTGTCAGAGGTGAAGGAAGGGTTTGGTAAATATTAAGTTAGGGGAAAAGTAGTTTTCATTAACAAACTCATTAGAGAGCCAAGTTTCAACCAAACACATAATAGAGAACTCATTCAATCAAACATTTGTAAATAATTCGCTTTCTTTGGTCCGTAGACCACGGACATTTTGATAATGTAATAGAATATCACTATTATTCACTAGGAGCTGGGTTGGGAGGTATCCTCCAGACCTCCATTGATGGTCGCGAGTGGGGTTCTAGTTGAATCCTCTTGTGAGCCAAGGTCAGATGCAACAGCAGCTTTTACAGGGGCAGACACACAGGGGGACTCCTCACAGACGATCTGCTCTGGTAGCAACTTCCCATAGTAAGGTGCAATGAGACAGCCAGACAGCCAAATGTCACCATTGTTTATCATGGGAAAATAATTTTCTTTGACAGAAATATGGAAGGAGGAATATGAGTTAAATTTAGTTTTCAATTTTGAACAAACAAGTTAATCAAGATTGAGTTCTTTAGTCAAATAAGATTGAATGGCCATGGAAGATACTCTAGGAGAAAAACGAGTAACGAATAGAGATTTTTTTACTTTGTTCACTGTTTGTAGGTCGGTGGCTTTCTTATTACCAGTCAGCAACTTTCTGGCATGCGAGCACTGAACCGGCGAATCCTCGCACACGTTGTAATCCACTTAATTGTTTTTACAACATGACACAACCATAAAACCATAATCAGTGCTTGCTGACGCAGACTGTGACCCAGCTGGTGATTCCACAACAGACTTAGAGTGGACAACAGAGCTTTTTTTATTAGAATTTAAAGCTTGGCTAAATGTTAATTTGGGTGAATTCAGTGAACTAGATAGGTGAGAAGTAGATGAGGTAGATTCAATTAGAATAGAAGAATGTGAAGATAAGGAACATTGAATTTCGACTGAAACCAAGTAATCCGGGGACCTAAAAGAGAAAAGCTCCAAAATTTGGGACTTCAGCACAGCGTTATCGTTGATTAGATCTTTTATCTGAGTAAACAGATCATAGACCATGCTAATCAGGGAATTTAACAGCTCTATAGTAACTGCTTCCCAATCAGCTGATGGAGCTTTGAGTAGCTCCTCAAAAAATTTCTTTACCCGAAGCGGCTCTCTGCACTCTGGAAGAACGGGTGCAGAAGTAGATTTTGTGTGTCGTCCCCAAATGAAGCTTTAGCCATTTTAGTAAATGGGTCACACTTGAAAGTAGATACCCCACTTTTCATAAAAACTCATATTCTGCCTCATTAATTTTGAGGCAGTCAAGATGAAATCTTGCTTTACAACGGCCGGAACACCAAATGAATCTTTGTTTGACAATGAATGCACGAGAGCATTAAGCGCAATTGTCCTCACTGCTTGGCATATTGAATAAATCAACTTACCAGGCCTACGGAAAGGCTAGCTCCGTAAAAACACGTCCAATCATGGCAAGAGCCAAATGACTAATAATGATAATAATAATAAATATCTACTTATTTAATATGTCTATTAGAGTCTTTGTTAGTATTATATACATTTTTAATTATTAATTTTTCAGCAGGCTATCTATTTATTCAAACCTCCATTCTGTTCCATCAATTTGTCAACACTGAAAGCTTCCAGTTATATTTCAAGTGTTTCGTGATATGAAAAAGGACCATTTCCGAAAGTTCAAACAATGTGTAACTGTGGACGTGTGAAGACATGGTAAGTGTGGAAAGTGTAAGAAAAACTTACAAGATGAAATGTGTTGGTTCCTATCCAGGCCCAACTATTCTTTCAGGTTGGCTTCCTTCACTTTCATTTGCTTTACATTATCATTCACTATATAAATAAATATAAATGAAGTAAATTAAAAGTTAAAAAGTACTTGTTAATAATCAATTTTTCTTTTACACTCTGCAAGTTCTCACCACCAAGTAATTCATGTACTGTAGCTCGAATTTGTTAAAAGGCTCTGTCTTCCAATACACCTTGATACTATTAAATTAAGTTCCATTGTTTATGCACATGTTAACCAAAGTCATATAAATACACTTTGAGTGAAATATGAATAATGCTATAAAGAGATTTTTAGTGGCCTATTTATAAAAGAAGAAACAGTTTATTGTCACTAAGACAATCTTATTTGTAAACATATTTTAAGCATATATTTCCAGCCAAATAATTTTAATAATGTACCCATTGTTTCCCCTGTAAGGTAGCAGCAAGCTTCCTGCATTATTCCATTATGATATCTTATAAGTCAAGCTGTAAATCATTAAGGCAAGATTGTTGCTACCTTTCAGTATAAATGGATTGTATGATAAAATTAAAAAAATAAAATGACATTGAATTCAGACCAAATAGTTCACATTTATTTATTATTTTAGGTCTTTTATCACTAACCTTTGGCGATTTTATATGTCTACATTTTTAGCCATTTGCAGTTAAAATGATGCAAGTTGTAAATCAAACAAGCATTTATTTAAATGTAGTATCAAGATGAACTATGTATGTCATGATTTGAATTCAAAGTATGAAAACTCCCATTACAGCAATGGACACTTTCTTGATAAATACACAATACACAATAGTTTTTCTAAAGGTTACTTTTTATTCCTAAAACTGTGGAGCAGCATTCCTGAACTGCTTTTTATAGATACTGATACAAATATGACTTCTTCTGACTTATGTAGTCATACTGAGAGAAAGACATTTAAGTTCAACAATGCCCTTTACAACAAAGAAAGGAAAAGATACAGGATAAGCTTTAAGAAGAACATTTTAAAGAGATATGGTTTTGTTTTCATCACTGTCCATCACTAACAGAATCTTGTCTTGTTGGGTGTTTAAGACAATGTCATACCAAAATAGAGTCTTATAAATCAAAATATAAAAGTGCATTTATATGTTGGTGTTAATTGTATGAATAAATGATAAAAATCAAGAGACTATGTACCTATGGGATTCTTCATTTGTCAATAAATTTGAAATTATTAAAAGTGTGTTTATAGTAATTGTATTTGATACTCTCTCTCTCTCTATATATATATATATATATATCTGCATCACTATATTTTACATCCATTACTGTTTCCAGCCTAAGGTCTGGGTCAGTTTTTTATTCAAGTCATATATTTTCCACTACCGGCTGGCTAGGGCTGATGTAGCTTCATATATCTTATAATCTAACTTAAGACTAGGACAGACACAACATCCAGTCCCCGGCTGTTAATTTATCAATGTGAAAAAGTAAAACCATATTACACCAATGATACATTTTTTGGCCAAGGCGGGGAATCAAACTCGCGACCCTTATCTCAGTAGACAGGCATGCTACCAACTGAGCTAAGGTGTTGGATTACATCATGATGTATAAACTACTATAAAACAAAATTATATACAAAGGGTGCGTATGAAATATCTGACAAAACTTTGTGGGGTTATAGATGTCAAAATAAACATTTTTGGAGGAAGTGCTTCCTTACAACATTACAGGTTATCAACATTTCTGGTGGAGCATAAGTGTTGTGAGTGATTTGTGTACTCTGACTTTACCATTGTGGTACTGTTCATTATGCTGAGGTATTCATTCGGAATTATGTAAATGTGTTTGAGCCCACGTGGCAGGACCTTCTGCATCATTTAGGACTTTGTACCGACGTTGACAGCTGATGGCTGTAATTTTTAATATTTACTTTACTTATTAATACCATGTTACATAGTTAAACATTAATTCGATAAACTTAACTACACCTCTAAGCAAAAGTTGCTGATGATAATACTAGTATATGGTCGTGTATGAAAGCACTTCCCGACTTGTGGCTACTTTACAAAAAAAATGTTTGTTTTAACATTCCCTATAACCCCACTAAGTTTGGACAGCATGTTTGTAAAGAACAAACGTTCGCAGCCCACTTAGCTTTAATGGTCATGAACAAAGAAGGGCAGGGGAGGATTTTACAATTTAAATATACTTTTATGCCACCAATTTAAAAAAAATCTTATTATTGAATATAATTTTACAAAACTGAGCTATTACTCAAAATTGGCTCATCCACTCAAGTTTAAATAAAGTTCGTTCACGGTAGGAGTTTACCTCTGAAAGGCCTTTTTCCCTACCAGAAATCTATTATATAGTAGGATATTGGTAGGAAAAAAGACCTTTCAGAGGTAAACTCCTACCGTGAATGGAGTATAGTGGCAATTAGTGTAGACTACTTAATTTAAATCTTGTATTGTATTGAACTTTTCTTCCGTTTGGCTAAAACGTTTATATTTTCATTCAAAATGAAAAGGAGTCGTCTCAAAGCTGAGCCGGGCCCACTGGTATTATAAATAACTATAAAATAATACTAACAAAATTAGAGAATTTCACACTTTAACACAAAAATAAGTTTGTATTTTCTAAAGGGGTTTTAACTGTAACTAAAACATTATGTACAGTCTACACAAACACTTTACCACATTGCGTGCTCCACACATAAGTTAAAAAGAATATAATAGAAAATGAGTTAATTATTTCAGAATAAGTTTCCTGCCAATGACTACAGAATAACAAAATTAAAACTTATATATATATATATGTTATGATTTGTCCATAAGAGTAATTTAAATAAAACCATGCATCCTAACAATGTACTATGTCAAATTTAATGCATGTTGTAGAACCAAAATATAATTTCCATTCGAATATAACTAAAAATTATCAACTATATGCTGGAATCGAGCCCGAGAGTTTTAGCACCAATGCTATCCCTGAGCTATACAGGATTCGTCACCTACTTTAGAGCTGTCAGAAAAAGACACTGCCAACTTGTTGAAATAGTGTTGAGGAAGATAGAATCGAGATAAAATGCTAATGCATTTGCATGGAGGAAGCAAGGAAAACCACTCTTATTACACCCAGCTGTAGTTTGAACCTCTTTATCTCCTCGTCACTTGCAAACCAAACTAGATCAGTTTGATATTTAGTCCCCACACCCACTGGCACGAAACTGTGATGCGTTGTTTTTACTGAGAAAATTAAAACTAAGTGCAAAATAGCTTATAAAATTTAAATTTGAAAGTGATATTACATCAACTTGGATTTATAAATTTTATATGCTAATTTCTCAGAACAGATACTGAAACATAACTTTATTTTTCCCACTAAACTATTTCAAGTATGGGCTAAAAACAACTTTAACTACAGTCCAACTGTAGATCTACTTCCCCATATTAATGAGTCAAGCCATAGGATCTATAGCTGTCACCATGGATATATCACCAATAACTATAAAATAACACCAACAATATAGTAAAATATTATAGGCCCCTAAATGCTGGCAGGGGAAAAAAAAGTATTTTCTAACTAAAATAACCTTTATATTACAATTGGACTTTAGATGGATCGCCATAAGATATATAAAATATAAAATGTAGAAAAGACAACAAACATTGTCAAAGTGACAAATGCAGAACATTTTATGCGACAGTTGACACAAAACAGTTCTTCCTATTACAATCTGACTATATCTAACAGATCTAGGTGTGGCCTACTATGTTTGTCTGGGGCCGAGAGGCCAGTGTTCATTCCCTAACACTCGGAGAGATTTGTATTGTGATCTCTCATCCTCTTCTGGAAGCAAAGTAAACTGTCTAGTTCCTGAGTCCAAGGGCAAGAACCGGTTATTACTTACCCTTCATAACATACAAAGAGATTGAACAGAGAACATGGGAGTAAAAATAAGAAAACCTGAAACAAATGTTCGTGAACATTAGTCTTCTGAATCCTAAATCTTTTAAAGAATGTTTAGAAATGTATCAATTTATTTTATTCAACTTGAACAGGTGGGCAATCCAGAAAAGGCGTCAATGTGGCGTCTGTTTGGTTTTCTAGTGACGAAGAGAGTGGTATTTGAATCCCAGCAGTTTATATATAGATGTTTTGTCTTAAATAGCCTTTCACTGTCTTCATGCAAAAGCGTGTACTCTTCATATAAATTATACCTTCCTTACTCCTTAGAAAATAGATCCAGATAGCTCCCCCATCCACTTTGTACAACTTTTTTTTTTTCCAAAGCAATGTTTCGAAATAGCACACCCTACTGACTGACAAAACTAACAGCACTGGTTGGCAAACAAAGAATTTTTTAAGTCACCCAAACACTCATTATCCACCCCCTTAACTGAAAAAGAGCTCTACTATATCGCACACTAAAATATATATATGTATATACTATAAAAACAACATTACTTCACATTTTCGCCTATGGTGCATGGCTTTTAGGATTTATTTGTGTGGATGTGTGCGCGCGCATGTGTACAGGATGTCATAAAAATCATACATCTGCGAAAATGTAAATTAATATTGGTTTATTTTTCTTTTCTGGACTACTTAAATAATGTTAAGCCAAATATGAGCACATTGAGATCATCCTCATGGTCAACCAGTTCAGTAACGGGGAGGTTTAAGAGGCGTTATATTGCCAACACTCGGAACTAATACAATTTCACATACCATAATTGGGGAAAAGTTTAAGAAGACAGGATCTGGTCTGCTAAATCTGGGATCAGTAAAAGCAGCACTCAGCACATCCTTAGCATCCAGATTGGCGATTGCAATTTTGTGGGTGGGCTATGGCAGAAGTGAATTGTGACCCACAGTTGGTCAAAAGCATCTCTTTTTCAGACAAGGCCAATCTTTGCTTGTTGGGTGAAGTTTATCACTAGAACACTCATTATTGGTCCTCTGTGATGACACATTGGTGTCAGGACAGTAAGGATCAGGGAAGTGGTTGTGCCATGTTGTGGTGTGGCTTGTGGAATGACACCCTGATTGGGCTTTTCTTTGTTGATGGAACTGTCAAAGGTGAAAGGTATCTGAAGCTGCTTGACACCAAGGTGTTTCCGAGAATCCTTGGTTTCAGCGGGATTGCACCCTGGCGCATTATGCTGCTGTTGTGAGTACATACCTGGACGCACAGTTCCCACAGCAATGGATTGGTTGATGATGTGGGCCTTTAGAATGGCCTTCCCATAGCACCGATATCAAACTGCTGGATTTGTACTCGCTTAGAGGGCATTGTTTATACACGGGAGATTATGTCTCTTTCTCACAGGTATGACAGATGGTGAACCTAGACATCTTGGAATGTGTGTAGAATGGCTGAGTCACCCATCTGAACTTCTGCGTGCAACTGGACAGCAAGCTCATCGAACATATGTTTATTACATTTTAGGCTATGATGCATGACATTTGGGACACCTTTTATATTTATTTTATATAATCACATATATTTATACCACATGATGTAGCATGTCACTCAAGTAAAATGAAATAAAGGAATCCAAAGAAGAGAATTAAAACTGATATATTCTGCAATAATATTATTTGTTCTACTTACTTTAAGTATATGTTCCCGGATACAAACACCATGCTTCGACAAATCATTCTGCAAGTATGGCAGAAGCGAAGGCGTGGCAGTTTTAACAGATGTCTGAACCCTTGAACACTTGATGTTGACGAAGGACTCGACTGTCGTTGATGCCTCAAGCTACGAGCACTGCTGCCCTAGCGGACTTCCTCGGCAACTCTTTCTCCACTTTTCCCACCTCCCTCCCTTCCTTTTCCCTTATTACATGTCCATATTTGGACCTGTTTAGAGTAAAAAAAAAGAGTATATAACAAGTGACCCCTAGGTTCATTCTACTGTAGTTCCATCATTTTATATCCTCGAAGGAGGAACCTCTGCTCCAGTACCTGAAGAAGAAACTGGCGGTCTTGATGTTTGGGTCTCACCACCTCGACGCCAAGGGAATCTCATCTGATGTACCAAGCTTTCGACAAATATCCAAGTCCTTCAGACTTGTAGTAGTCAAGGAGACTAATTTTGTTTCTGTTAGTCAAAGCAGTTATAATGTATTCTAAGTCCTAAGAGTGACTAAGTTTTGTTTCTGTGTCCTTCTGACTTAGAAAACATTTTAGCTGCTTCGACTAACTAAACTAAGTCCTTCAGACTAGTTGCAGTAGTCAAAGAGACTAATTGTGTTTCTTTTAGTCGAAGCAGCTATAATGTATTCTAAGTCCTTCAGACTTGCTGTTATAGTTAGTGACTAAGTTTTGTTTCTGTGGCCTTCTGACTTAGTTTAGTTAGTCTAAGCAGCTAAAATGTTTTCTAAGTCCTTCAGACTCATTATTTTAGTCAAAATGACTAAATTTGGTTTTGTGTCAATCTGACTTAATTCCTTTAGTCAGATAGTCTGACTATATATTTTCCCTATGTCCATGACATAGCTTAAATACTGGGGCTTTGAGTTCTATATGTAATAAGGACCTTGCTTTAAGGGTCCTCTTTTCCATAAGTTCATTATTCTGTTTTAAGTCCTTATGACTTCACTATATGTCATTGCACCGTGAACGTCATGTTCATGTGTTCACATTTTGTATGACTACACGCAGGTGGTCTAATGCCATTATTTCAGGACCTAATTAGGTCAGTATCTCACAGCATTCTTGTTGCCACCCCTTTTTCTGTTTTACTATTTTGGGTTCGCAAAGTGCGGAACACGGCTAGTGTTGTCTAGTGGCCCACAGAGATAGTATTTTCATTTGCCCCTTGTTGGCACCTCATTAGTCCAAGTGTTTAAAGTTACTGTGTACTAGATTAGATGTATACCCCAGGGAGTGGGTAGTGGTATAAATGTACTATTGAGTGCTCTGGCAGTACCCACTGGGAATAGACCGGTCATAGTACAATTTTGTGTTGACACCTGATTGTTAGCCATCTGCTAATGTAATTGACAGACTGTCCTCTTACCATTTATATTTTAGTGTGTCTATGGGACCTTTCTTAATTTCAAATCAAGCTAGCTAGCTTGATACAATGATATACATACAGGTTGTTTTTTTTAAGTTGGCACAACAAAATATCTTTAAAAATAAAACATTTTAAGAAAAAAGGTTTTATACAAAGTTGCTTGATTTTGAGACACTGACAAAATGACACAATTAATTTTTTTATTTAGTGGAAGCCTTCAAGGTCAGCTACTATTTTTCAAATAGGCCTGTGTATTTTTTATTGCAGAACTGTATTTTACGAGGAAAAAACCAGCCTATTTTTTCAGAAACACTTTTTTACCCGAAGTCTATTTTAGATGATATTTAATAAATTAAATAAATGCATATGTATTTTTGGAACAATTTTGATTTTAATCTATTGCCTACTAGAGCCTGTAGAGTGTCAACAAATAGGAGTAAAATGCTCTCACAAACAAAAAACAAACGTTCTTCCTGTTGTGAAAGAGCTTCCAGAATAATGGTGACTTTGCCATTAGAGTGACTTGGAGAGCACTTACTGATTTGGCCAGAGCGACCTGAAGGGCACTGGTATGAAATAATACGACAATGTAAATTTTATGAATTTCTATTTTTAACATTTAACTAGCTTCTTTGAATTCACCCATACTTGGCTCTGGGACCAGTGGCTCAGCAGTATGTATTTCAACAACTTCGCATAGTTTGTATCTTTATGAATATTTAAAAAATCACTTAAGTAGTTCCATTTTTTTCCTGATTATATTTTATTTGTTCATTTAACCAGTACTAAGTAAAGTTGGACCATCATTGGCCAACATGTTTGAACTAATATAATTTATCTGTGACCTGTATTGATGAGTAAGAGGAAAAAGGTTTTGTCCTCATCTCTGGTTACCTGGTGATAGTGAGATAAAGACTCAAATCGCAACCGAGTGTAATGGAGAGTTTATTCTAAATGGTTTCCCACTTTTCCCTCACTAAAATATCTGCTCATTTCCTTCTCCATCCCTACAAAACACTCAAAAACTAAATTACTGGCAGTGTTTGACTGGATTATCAATGTTATCAATCAACTATGAATTGAATTACTCCCGCAAGCAAATGTAATGAGACACTTGTAGGAATACTATCTAGTGAATGTGATAATGACCTCCCATTCCAGTGAAACCTGAACAGAGGTACATGTGCAATATATGACTTGGTTAAGGCGAAAAAAATAAAGTAACACAATGTATCCAAGGTTGATTATTAGTTTACTTGAACTCAATTTAGGTTTACAATATTGAATATTAGTTAACTAAGTATAATATTTAAGATTCTCTTGTTTAGATACAACGTAAATAATCTTTCATTTTCCCCATTTCATGGACAATTTCCCTGACAATTCCACATTTTCCCTGTCTGTGACCACCCTGTTGTAGTAAGGTCAGAGTCGAATCTCACCCAGGCTTACTGAGCTGATTATTCCAAAATGTTTTCTCACTCTTGATCCCCACACATGTGGATAAACTTCTTCCAAACAGTTGAGTTCTTACTTTTATCTACTACATTAGTATAATTGTCTGGATAGCCCAGACTGGTAATAACATATGGGGGAGCGCTTGTTTTATAAATCTCTATGAAAGGTGTTGGTGGGCAGGGGTGTATGTGTGTGACACTATGAAAAATAACCAATACATTTTTAAATATGTATATATATTTTTAACATCCTCTATTTATCTTATTATTATTAGCACCACGTCTTACTACCCATTTGGGTTATACCTATTTACGCTAATGTGTAATGGTAGGGTGATTGTGAGATGAAATGAAGGACCTACAGTTTAACGTGGAATCCGAACCACGGTGGAGGCCTGGCATTCCCCACATTCACAAGATGTCTTGTCAGAGGTGAAGGGANGCATTCCCCACATTCACAAGATGTCTTGTCAGAGGTGAAGGGAGGGTTTGGTAATCAGATAAATCTTTGCCGGGACCGAGGATTGAGCCCCGGCCGCCAGCATACTCTATTTATCTTACTTAATCACTTAAAGTGAAATGCAAACAAGTTCATCACCATTCTATTTGTCAAATTATCAACATATTTATTCCTTTGATACTTTTACTCTATTCTACTTTTAATGCATAGGCTACTACTAAGCTGAATAAAAACCCACAATACAAAAATACCAAATATATTTAGTAACGTGATATGTCAACTATGAATTACTCAGACTGTTCAAGAGATTGAAATTAACCCGACCAATGCGCTGATTCGATTGTGTGATAAATTTATAATTCTATTTGAAGGCTCAAATACTTATAGTAAATTTGTTATTATTACCAAGGGTAGGTACATTTATTTGTAAATATATTTTTACTTGAAATATTATTAATATTTGTTATAAATGGAATTAATTTAATGTTCTAAAAATACATAGAAAGTAAAAATTAAAAATGTTAGTAACAGAATTCAACTAATAGGTGCTACTTGTGGGATGGAGGGATGACTATAGTTGTTCCATTAGAAGCAGTGATGGCCTTTAGGGGTGTGCGACCTGTGTAATACAATCTTAAAAACATTCTACACTCTTGAGTTTTTTCAATTCTGTGTGTGATCCCCTCAATGTTTACACACAATACAACAATAAAGAGATCAAGCAAATTAGAGTAATACTAACTGAGGAAGCCCTGTTGACAACTTATGGCATCCACAAAAATGGTCTTGGAAAAAATGTTGACAGGCCTCTCTTAACACCAATAATGTCCAAAATATTTCTCTATCGTCTTAACAGAAGGTCGTCAATTGGCTGTGCCCTGATTTCACCGCCACCCGCTGAGAATTAACAGAAACCAGGAAAGCATAATTTATTCTAGTTCTAACACTTCATGTCCATATTCTAAAGAAGAAGTTTTATTTTCATCTTGACACAAATAAGTAAGAGTCTAGTGTTCAGTTTGCATCAGCAGATCGTGTTAAAAATGGCACCCAAAAAATTATCTGGTGCTCAAAATTGTAAAATGAAGCAAACTGCTGATTTAAATGCACAAAATGAGTGCCCATTCCTTCATAAAAATAATTTCCCTATTCGGTCTTAAAATTTATATTTTTTCTTTAATGCTAATTAATTAATTAATCATACTTTTAAAAATAAGTAAAACATTTCATACCTTCTAAATAAAATTTAGTCACTGATTTTCTATGAAAAACTGTACTTAGTACAGAAATGTCCCACTGTCTCAAAAGATGTCATCGGGACACCCATTTGTTCCATATTAAGAAAAAAAAAACTTTGTGAAAATAACTAGATTATAAAATACAAATATGTACATTCAGTAAACTTGTTTGATAATTTTATTGATGACCATCCAGTGTACAAAAGAAATAAACTGAATGGAACCAAACACAATGGAGCCTTTCAGACCTTAGTTAATGAGCATTAAATTGGTTCTGAATTGTATTCCTATGAGTTGAATCACAAACACTTTTTAAAAGAGGCTAAGAGTTCAGAGAATTATTAACTGAAGGGTGACCTGGTGGTCTAGGGGTAAAGTGTTAGACCTTTGTGCTGGGGGCCTGGGGTTCAATCCTCGGGCCCGGCAGAGATTTATCTGATTGCCAAACCCTTCCTTCACCTCTGACAAGACATGTATTAATCACAACTTGTGAGAGTGTGGAATGCCAGGCCTCCACTGTAGTTCGGATCCCACTTTAAACTGTAGGTCCTCCATTTCATCTCACAATCACCCTACCATTACACATTAGCATAAGTGCATATAACCTGAACAGGTAGTAAGACGCGGTGTTTAATAATAATAATAATAATAATAATAATAATAATATTAACTGAAGGTGATAACACAAAAGACGACAATGTCTTAAGGGGATGAAATCTGGCAACAGCATGCTCCATAAGACCTGTACTGTAATTTAAAAGTGGAACAGGCCTTAGTGTAATATTTTATATTAATTTACTTTCATTTTGTTTAAATCAATTTTTAGTCATTTGTATCTCTTTTATATATTTACATATATCTATTACATACATATATCCTGTTTTTTCAAATCTGACAACCCTACCCGTATTCCAACTGTGATGCAGTGGAAAAAGTTTTCTTAGCAGAAAAGAGTGTTTCATGGTATCTTCCGTCTCTTACAAAAAGTTTTCTTTGAAATTAGTTTTATTATAAATTAGTAAAAAACTTATAATCACTCTTATATTGAAGTATTTAGTGTAGAAAATAATGTAGATAGTGTCTCTAATGGGTAACTAAAAGAAGATTAAAAAATAATTAAAAACATTGTATAGGTCTACATCATTATAATGAACTGTTTCCAGCTTGTGGCCAGATCCGTTTAGTAAAAATGCCGCCATCTCACTCTTCCCTTCTAACATTATTCTTCCTGCACTCTCTTACACTCTCCTTCTCTCACTTGCATACTTGCTGCTATTTGTTTCTTCCATCTTTAACTTTGTATGTTTTGTAGTATCTTCCCTACATACTTCATAACTGTTAATCTTATTGGAATCCTCTCCCCTTTTATGCTAATTACATGTCTATACCATCTCATCCTTGCTTCCTCAACTATCTCATGTGTCCCCTGTATCTCAACTCTTGACCATACATCTTCATTTCTAATCCTACCTCTTCTGGTGACAGCTAGCATGCTCCTCAAAAACTTCATATTCATGGCCTCCACTTTTGTTTCTCTTTCATCCAAAGTTTAAGTTTCCGCTGCATACATAGCTATAGGTATGAAATTGTTGTACCTCTTGCTCAGGCAACCTTGTATCTTTCCTCCGCACTCGCACCGGCCGCGCTAACCCCTCCCTACTGCCTGGACCGCTCGATCCATGTTTTCTGAGCCGGC
>CABEEJ010003281.1:0-85952 GCA_901482245.1 Timema douglasi
CGGTCCCGGCACAGATTTATCTGATTACCAAACCCTTCCTTCACCTCTGACAAGACATCTTGTGAATGTGGGGAATGCCAAGCCTCAACCGTGGTTCGGATTCTACGTTAAACTGTAGGTCCTCCATTTCATTTCACGATCACCCTACCACTACACACTAGCGTAAGTGCGTATAAACCGAACGGGTAGTAAGCCGCGGTGCGAATAATAATATAGTGGGATGTATAGTTTATACATCACTAGAACGTACTGCATCTATGTACATTGTTTGCAAGTTTCAAATTATTAATTTATTAAAACAAATAACATTACCAATTGTATATTGCACATATTGAATAAAATATTTAGATATTATATAGGCCTTCATATTGTGTTAAAATTTTACACTTTGAGAAAATGAGTGTCGCGGTTAACGCGGAGCCTCGGATAAACGGGGATCGGATAGTTGCGATTCTACTGTATTATTATTACTATTAGCACCGCGTCTTACTACCCGTTCGGGTTATACGCACTTATGCTAATGTGTAATGGTAGGGTGATTGTTAGATGATATGAAGGACCTACAGTTTAACGTGGAATCCGAACCACGGTGGAGGCCTGGCAGATTCTACTGTAGTTCACACTGTAGTTATTTCAATGTTTTATTTGACGCAATTATTATTTTATGAGTAAATATAAAAGTTGAATATGAGGAGAGCAACCCAGAGGAAATAATCCACCATCTTCGAGTAGAAAAGGTGAAAATAAAAATGCCTTAATTATATCTGAATTCAAAACTCTTGAACTCGCACGTTAATCTTACAGCAATTGACTAAATATTTTAAACATTAAATAATAATCCACAAATAACAATATATCATCTCTTCAAGACTGAACTATATATAAAATGTTTCTCTTTATAACTGACTTTAAAATATGAATTTCTATATTTATATAATAACAACCTAGCTTAGAGGATTAGTCTTGACTTATAGTGTTGTTAAAATAGACACATTTGTGTGTATGGGTTTCTAAATTTAATCCATTTCATTTCATTTATTTGCGGTATCTATTTAACATACACATTCTGATACGACCGTTTACGTCGGCACACGACTTACAAACCAACTTAAATAAGGAACAGACAACACCCAGTCTCCACTGTCGTTAATTCATCACTGTTAAAAGGGGGAACCCATATTTCACAAATGATGTATATTTCACCCGAGTTTGGAATCGAACCAGTAACCCTCAGTAGACAGACACGTCAATGTCTGAGCTAAGGTGTTGGAAAAACGTAACTCTGTGTATTGATCTAAATGTATTTAATTTGGATTTTTATGATTCATTTGTTAGGATAGTGAATATTTAAATGCATAAATTAGATAAACTTTTATAAATGAATCAGATAATGGTTGGGAGTTCGGTTGATTAAATTTGATATTAATAGTTGTTTAGTTTTTAGGATCTCGTTTTTTTTTGTTTTTTTGTATTTGAGTTACATATTTAAAATAGTTAAAATTTAATTTTTAACAATATTTCAACCAGGTAAAGAATCAAACCTGGTGTTACAACTTAAATTCCCACAATTAAATAATATTATTAAAATATTATTGTAATCTTCCTTATTAATATAATTACTAACTATTTAAAATATCAATGGTAGTATTCTATCAGCAGTATACAAACTAATTTGTAGCTATCTGATATTTCTGGTTCATGATTTGTTTTAAAGGATAGATCAGATGGAAAAAAACAAATAAATGGTACTGTGCAGTGCACAGACTCTCTTTATTACATTTTAATATTGAGACATTTACCAAAATCACGTAAAATTTGTTAAACTAAATAATACACATTATTGTAGAAACAATCTATTTAAGATCATAGATGTAATAATATACACTGTTACAGAAGCATTGAGAAAATAGGAGGCTTTCTGTCCTCCAGAAGGCATTGCAAACAATAACGTGTTTGTAAGTACTCCATACAAAATGTCTACATTTGCTCTGGTGGCACAAAGTGTTACCAAGGCACACCTATGGAGGCTGTCTACACGTATCCGCAAGGATATTATGTGATCACAGTGAATATGGAGGTTATTTTTATTATATCTTTCTGATATTGTATAATGAACACATTCAATACTATAGTTCATATTTTATTGATTCTGTTACATTGCATTACGTAACATTCAAGTTTTAGTTTAAAAAATCCGTGTTCAGTCAAAATTGTCTTTCAAAATTAGCATTTAAAACTACAATTTGAATAATCTGACCCTTGATGCACTGTTATTCAGTGAGTTATGCCCGGCAGACCCTTTAATTTGTTTGTTCAGAGTAGTTGTGATATACACATATATGTATCCTATTTACCCTAATATGGCCAGGATGATAAATATAAAATTCAAGATGAAAATTCAAGAATAAATGATCCGTTTCATGAATGTGGGGAATGCCAGGCCTCCACCGTGGTTCGGATTCCACGTTAAACTGTAGGTCCTCCATTTCATCTCACAATCACCCTACCATTACACATTAGCGTAAGTGCGTATAACCCGAACGGGTAGTAAGACGCGGTGCTAATAATAATAAATCCGCTTCAGTGGCTACGTTGTCTAACGCGAAACATTTTCAGTATAATAGACTGCCAATGAGCGGGGGGAGGGGAGGGACATATCAAGGTTTGCATCTCTGTCGGAAGTACTGAGGGTTTTTTTTGTTCTAAGCTGGTTTTCTACTCTAAGTCAAATAGGGGATGGAATATGTTAAAAATTATTTTATGTACATTTTTAACAAGCTATGATTACACTGGAAACACTTCAAAACACGACTCTGGATGGATCATAACTGCATGGGCAAAATAGCTTTTAAACTTGTTTAAAACAATTCCAGAATATGCAATATAATTTAGGTTAAGTTCTATGTTGATTTTAAATGTAGAAAAATATTTCCTTTTGAGTGGAGGTATATAGGATATTAGTGATATGAGTTTTCGTAAAAACTGCGATCAGATGCAGTTATATTTTTTATTATACATTTATTTGAGCATATTAACGTGCACTTTCTTAACCTACTGATTATATCAGAACATGACTTATAAACTAACTTAAATCTAGAACAAACACAACATCCAAACCCCGGATATTCATCAATGTTAAATGGGAAACCTACATTTCACCGATAATAGATTTGTAAGCCAAGCCAGAAATCAAACCAAGGACTCTTTATCTCCTAAGACAGACACGCTACCTACTCGGTTAAGTTTAGTTGAAATACAGTCTGTTATAGTTTTAAATAAAATTATTGAAATATTTTAAACTCTTACATTATTAATCTTAAGTTAACGAGCTGGAATTGTTTTTTTTATATATTTTGATACTAGATAATATATTTGGAGCTCAATGGGGGTTAAAGTGACTGAAAAATATTTATAGTTGAAACTTGGCCAAAGCTCCCTAAAATGTGTATCCAGTTAAGCCACAGTTTTTCAAACAAAAACAAAGGTCCTAGTGATATAATAAATCATTTTCACACTAACGTTTATAACACTCCTAAAACAAATGGCGTGAAAGTGGGGGGTAAAAGGGTGGGGGGTTGTTAAGAGGGTAATGTTGGTAGGTGGGATGGAGGGGAAGAGGGTAAATTAACATAACACAAGAAATGCCATTCTCATTTTGTAGACCATTAAGGCGCATTGGGGTTGTACAAGCTGACTAAGACCAGTTGATTATTTCAACCCAGGCGTCGACTTGATGCTAAAAGTTTAAATGTTAATACCACAACTGGATTTAGCTCTTTGTTCGATGGTCTAGCATAGCTCTAACACTATCTCTATCTTCCTTGGAGTCTAAAAGAGGCAGTATAACTACCACCTAATGTCAAACCACTATTTTTTTAATCGTCCTATATCCACATCGTTCTCTTAATCAATCTACAGTAGCCCCATGGCTTCTTTGGTGCTGACTGACAGCTCATAGCTGATTTCTGACAGCCAAAATGTAGGTATAAACCTAAATATTTACTGTAGTAAGTGACAGCTGCTAAACACATGTTTTTGCAGATCATATGGTTCAGCGTAGGGATACATAATTTGGTCTGGTAACTTTTCAAAGCCGTCAGCTGTCAGTCAGCACCAAAGAAGTCATGAGGCTACTGTAGATCTAGCCTCGTGGTGTAGTGGTCAGTGCACCTAACTATAAAACTAAGGGCTCGTGGTTCAATTCCCCGCTGGTACCTTGGGTATTTTTCCCTCAAGGAGAATCATTTCAACGGTCGTTAGGGGGTTGGTAAGTTATGTTTAAGACTCTAATTGGCCCACACCTCTATAGTCACTTTCCCTCAAATCATTTCATTGCGGGTACGTGTAGATAACCTCCATAGGTATCTTCAGGGTAATGTTATGAGCTACCAGAGTGGCGAATTATCTACATACAGTCAATTGAACTGGATGCCATGTCTCTCCCAATCAGTGGTGCCATACGCTAAAAAAAATATTATTTCCACATCCAGAATATCTTTTCTTTTAACTCGATAACTGATAAATACCGTGACTATCACACGTCAAAAATGAACATGGCACACGCATGGTAATTGGGAAGAAAACACGCCTGTCTTTCTCGAGTGCTAATAAGATAGCGAGTTTCACTTTCAAATTTCTTTAGTCGTAAATATGAAATATTGTTGGCTCCCCCGTTTATTTGTTAATCATTTAAACCAATCAATGAATAACATATCTTTAAAGTATGCATAACTTACAAAACTTAATTGCAAGAGAAATTGGTCGACAATTGAAATATATTCAATATGGCGGTGGTGCTTGTTAAATCGTTATTCGGTTAACTGACAATTGTGTTAACACAATATGTCTTCATTGATTACGTTACACAACATAGCTAGATCCAAACCAGAGAATAATAGCAACCAATTAATGTGCGCAAGACAATTACTCTTTTATGTAAACACACAGATTGGATTACTTAAACGATGTACAGACTTCCAGAAGTCTTAAATTAGTAATAAAAAATTGATTACTATTTTTTAAATGGTCTCTTATACATAGGGTGGTGGTGATAAGGTAGTGATATATTTATTATAGGACTTGACAAAATTAAATTTTCAGTTTAATGATTTAAAAATATATATATAACGAAAAGTTCAGATATGTTCCTTTTCATCAACGTTTCACGTGAAATATCGCAGTTATGGAATAAAAGTAAATAGTTAGGAACATATATTTTTACTAACAGGACTAAGATAAAACATTTTAGGTTAATTGAAGATTGTGTGAATGATTTTAATTCTTCAAAACTGTCATTAGCATCATAAATTCTGAATTGTGAATATAGCTTGCTTCAAATCGGCAGCGAAATTTAAAGTTGTTTGTTAATACTTACCTACTGCTTGTCAGTAAGATCACGAAATTACCAGCTTCGGTGGCCGCGATGTCTATTGCACTGCTATTACAATACACTAGACTTCCGATGACGGGGAGATTAAGGTTTGAATCTCGATCAGGTGTACCAAGGGTAGTTTTTAAAAGATTGTTTTCCACTCTACCTCCATGAAAATCCAGATACACTTCTTATAAATATAAACTGTCTAATATCTACAAATTATGGAGACAAACCAGAACAGGGACAGGAACCGAAACCAGGAACCCTAGAAACAATATCCTGAAGAACCGGAATTGGAACAGTTAATAATTTTATGTTCATATAGATTCTAAAAGGTTCTTAGCGTTACCTTGTTTTTCGAGTATGTTTACAATTTTGAAAAGCTAAACACATTTCTTTTCTTTCCTTAGCTTAATTTTTTTATGTTTCTCCCTTTCTTAGTGAGTTCTGGAAGGGGTTGGTATATTTTAAAATTCTATTTTGTTTGAAACCACTTTTCTAAGGTTATTAGCAATACACTAATGAGTTTATATTTCAGAAGTTCATTGTTTTCTCACTTTAATGTTGAAGCTAGAGGTTTGAGAATATATATTTAGCTTTGATAGACAGCCTAGGTCACCCATAAGCACGTTCTGCCCACCGTAGTTTTCAATATTTGACTAACTTAATGTATTGTGATGGGAATATTATATGTAGTTTTCTCCATTCTATATTATCTTAATCCCCTTTTGCTCCAAATGTTTCCATAAGAATTTTATTTACCAACACCCAAAACCTTTTCTCGTCTCGTAAGGTAACAAACCTTTCTTCCACAACCGTTTGCTAATACACCTTAATATGAGGCGCTGGTGTGTGTGTGTGTGTGTGTTTGTTTCGGTATCATGCCATATGGCACGCGGGGATGTACCCACCCCCATCAAATCCCTCACCCTTTTCCCCAATCGTGTTTCAATTTGCTGATCACCGCTGAAATGACAGGTCGTGCATTATTTAACACGACTCCGTATTCCGACTAAACTCGAGTTTGAAGCGGCATAAGAGGGGTTGGAGGAGATTTGGCGAATGGGATTGGTTGTATTGGGGCGAGGGGAGGCAGGGGAACGAAACTGTTCACTCACCCATTTGAAAACATCTCATAATTTATTAACGAACATAAGGTTTTTTTAGTGTGGTGATCAGTGGGGAAAATAAATTTTGTGTTATGCTTTCGTATGAAAATGGTTTGTGGGCTATTTCACATTCTATAACCTTCCAATTTTATTTTGAGAGACGAGTCAAAGGGAAAATATATCAAATTAACAAATGAAAATATTATTTAATCAGTTGAACATATAATTACATTTAATATGATTATAGAACTACTGTAGGTTCATTTAAAATGACTTTATTTATATTAATATTGATATTATTTTAATCTGAACTAACAGTGTTTTAAATAAATCCAAATAATTTAGTTGTAAAATATAAATTTTATATTTTATTTGGATCGCAATACATTAATTAGGTTTACTCAAGCCGGATTTATCTATTACCAAGTTTACTAAATCTAAAGTTGAGTAACTTATATATTTTATATAAGTGAAATAAAAATAGGTCCTCAAGGAAAGCTCACCATTGGGCTTATGATGGTACACAAGATTATTCAAAATGTCAACTCTCTATCTTACTTTGTTATTGAGATACCCGTAGAGGTAGTCACGCAGTCTTATGTGTAAGGCTGTAAATATATGTAACATATTAAAAAATTCTCTTGTCCCATATTCTCAGATTTATCTGCTATAATATGATAAGCTATTCCGTTTCTATTTTTCTGTCTTTAAATTTATTCATACTTATCTCGTTGAGTGGATTAAGGCATATAGCTCACAAGATAATGTAAGTTATAGGTAATTAATCCGATATGCGCACCCTAAGATTTTATCATTCATGTAAATCTTTGATAAATATACGTCTTTTTTTCTTGGTTTTAGTTTTAATTAAAGTAGTGGTCAAGTTGCTTAAAATTTCAGGATTATAACAGTATAAGGGTGACCTGGTGGTCTAGGGGTAAGGTGTCAGACTTCTATGCTGGCGGCCGGGGTTCAATCCTCGGTCCCGGCATAGATTTATCTGATTACCAAACCCTTCCTTCACCTCTGACAAGACATCTTGTGAATGTGAGGAATGCCAGGCCTCCACCGTGGTTCGGATTCCACGTTGAACTGTAGGTCCTCCATTTCATCTCACAATCACCCTACCATTACACATTAGCGTAAGCGCGTATAACTCGAATGGGTAGTAAGACGCGGTGCTAATAATAATAATAATAATAATAATAATAATAATATAACAGTATTTTTAATAAATAAACGCTATCTAACATTCCTAAGTTTTATATGATGAAGTGAAAAGACTCATATTTCTGGATTATGAAGAAGCCCACCTAGGTAGATAAACGGTGCATATCTTCAAGCATACCTAAGCTACTTTGAAAAGTAGCTCGGTCTTGAAGTTACATTGTTATTATACAAAAGTAAAACATATTTTATTTTATTATTTCATTCTTTACTCTAGAATTTAAGCTTTTTTTAAAAGGGGTATATTAATCTATTTTTTGAATATTTATCTATGTAAATGTAAGATCAAATAAAGATGTTGAACTTTATCTGAGTGGAGATTTAATTTATTAAGAAATCATTATTTGATTATTAATGTGAATATAAAGCAACCTACACAAAATATAGTTTCTCTTTGGATTCAAGATTTAAATGTATTGTTTAGTTGCTATTTTGATTACAGTTGTTTGGTGCTCAGGTAAGACAGAAAAGAACGAATTTAACATTCAGTATAGATGAATACAACGATTGGCACTCATTGCCAAGGAGATTTAAACTATATTATGGATTCATTTCTAAGCCCCTCGTTGAGACTCACAAAGAATATGCAAACAGTAAAAGTTATTATATTTAAATTTTTACAAATTCAAGGTGAAAATTATCCACACTAACAGTAGGTCTTTTCAACACCACTTCATTTGCTGGTGTGATAGTATTTTGGTGAATAGTACTCCCTGTTCTATGGAAAATAAGGAGAACAGAAGAAGCCCCATCTCGATCCGATGAGTACATTTTGAGATTACTGGCAACAAAAGACACATTAAGAATTGAATAAGCAAAAAGAATTGGTGTTTTATTCTATATATATATATATATATACACACACACATCAATTGGTCTGCAATTATGATAGATTAAATTGATTGTGACTATACATATTATTTAAGACTAATCTAGTAAGGCTTTTCACCACGAATATTACGAAACATTAAAATGTTATGTCCCATGAATATGGTTTTTAATTGCAATAATCTCCACCATTAAGTCTACCCTTTATAATAGTATGTTTTTCACAATAAGTTTACTTTATTTATTATTTAGCACCGAGTCTTACTACCCGATCGGGTTACACGCTCTAAGTACTAATTACGCTAATGGATTAGGAATTGGGAAGGTTGACTTAGAGGAAGTGAACCCACATTTGCGTGGAGGGGGAGTGGAAAACCATTTAGGAAAAACCACCTCCAGTTCACCCGACCGAGATTCGAACCTCGGTCTCCCCGTCCTCAGCAGTCGAGATCAACATGGCTAACGCGTTAGCCAACTACGCCACCGAGGCGGGTAATTGATATAAAGCAGTATAGGAAAGCATTGAGCAATTTTATGGCGAAAACATATAGAAATCAGCATAAAATTAGAGAATATGTTGTGACGAATGAAAGCATTAACAAGATGGAGGTGCTAAAAGCTATGAAAGTGTTAAAGAATGGCAAAGCCACGGACGTAGATGTGATTATGGTTTAAACGCTTAAGTTTTGACAAATTGTGAGAATTTATTCAGTATATGTTCTGATACTTTGAATTTTCAATGACTGGAAGTAAACTGTACATTACTTGTCAAACGGAAACGGCATCTAACAGATTGCACTAAATCGTTTGAATTTTGCAACAGGCAGAATAAATCTTCGTACACATTCCTACAAAACTATGGTGATATTTTTTGATAAGGATGATAAGGAAATGGTTCTCAATTTAGTATAAATAGAAAAAATCTTAGAACAAGTAAATGATTTTGTGTAACTGGACAGAATGTTTTGTAAAAATAAAAAGAGAGATGGTGAAATTGACAAAAGTGTGAATACATCTCGGGGAGTAGATGGATATATGTGGAATATTGCAAAGAATGATGACTTGAAAGATGTAAAACTGCCAGTATATACAAGTGTGTTAACGCCAACACTATTTCACGGATATTAAGCTTGGGTTTGTCAGGAGAATCATATGATCAAAGTGAATGCAATTGTAATGAAATATCTAAAATATGTATGTGGAATAGCTCGTATGGACAGAAAAACATCAAGTGTTTTAAGAATAAAATATCATGTATGACTGTGTATGTGTGTTTGTCAATTAATGGAAGTATGCAAGGATAAGGAAGTGCGGAAAAATTTAGTGAGGGTGGATTAAGCACGGAGGAGTTGTTTTTGAGCTATTTTCTCAGTTTCTTGTGCACCCCGTAAGCGAACGGCTAGATTATGTATGTATGTATGTATGTATGTATGTATACTTGTATATATGTATGTATGTAATCCTGTATATATACCTGTATGTATGTATACATGTATGTATACATGTATGTATGTATGTATGCATGTATGTATGCATGCTTGTATGTATATATGTATGTATGCATGCTTGTATGTATATATGTATGTATGCATGCTTGTATGTATATATGTATGTATGCATGTATGTATGCATGCATGCATGTATAAATGTATGTATGTATAAATGTATGTATGTACATACATGCATGTATAAATGTATGTATGTATAAATGTATGTATGTACATACATTAATACTTAAATAGCTCTAATTTTATTTTACTTTCAAGTTTAATAATTTGTCTGACAGATTTTTCTACTCAAATGATTTGCATCATTTAGTTATGATAATGCGATTAAGTGTTGGATGGATGTAACAGGATAAAAGTAATGCTTCGTTTTATTACTGTACATTAAAGTAAATAACTAACACGATAAAGAGCGTAACTGTTTTATGGTGATCGGCTTTCAGAAAAAGTAGTCCATTAGCCTTACGTTGAGTTTTTGAATGGCGAATTATGTGCTCAGTCGAATATGTGTTACATATATATCAGCAACCTTCACATGGAGGAACTGAGCTGGAAATAACAATTCGATACAGATTATTTTGCATGGGTTAGTCCATCGTTATCGATTTAAAACGGATTTCAATTCAAACTATCTGTAAAATATTTCATTAAATTAAAATACCAAGAATACATACCTTGTTTATAAGGAAGTTATGGGCTTCTACATCAATCTAATCGTGGTTGTTTTTGGTTTAGAATCTTATTTTAAGTGGAATGCTGGTGCATTAAACTATATGTATCACTCCTTTATATCCACCTGTTAAGTTACATACTGGGGGGTATTACAGGTTATAATAGGTTAGGATCATTTGTGCAAATTTTGGCTAGCCAAATTTCTATTTTTATTAATCTCCCACATTTTTATGCCTATTTTATCTACCACACTCACATTTAATTTTTTAAATAATACCGGTAGTTCAAGATTTTGTACGCACCAAAACCTGAAGACTCCATTAACAACAACATTTACCTCCAGGTAAAACCAACCACAGTAGTATAGGGTGCAAGTTTGCTACAAAATGTCATTTAGCTGAACAATAACAAGCATAGCTGGCGAGAGAAGACCAGAGTAAAAATACCAAAATAGTTTTTAAACTGAAGAGAATACATTCTTATAAACGTTTAAATGTACACAAATATACTTTAAAGACAATATTTCTTTGTACTTCACAGATAAGATTTTTGCAACTTTCTTTCACAAGCCACTAAATTATATTTAGTTGATGGTTCAGATCGATTCTTGCAAACCCTTGGTCTTATACATCAATATAGATATAGACTGTCCTGTTGATAACGGGGAAATCGGGGTTAAAATATCAATGATGTCCGCTGAGGGTAGCTTTTCCTAAATGTTTTCTCACTCTCCTTCCACGAAAATGTGGGTATATTAACTCTAAAATACTTCCTTTCTCATCCCTATCCCAATGGGTCAACTATCACGTATGTCCTGAACATATAGTTAGACTCGATGACAAAACGAATTATTACCGGTGTGTGTTTAATAGATATTCTAAAATACATAAAATTATACTCTCAAAATGCTGGAGAAAATGGTATGTCAATGTATCTCCCATACTGCTGACAGTTGTCAAAAATAATACTTAAGTCCTTGTCTTATCAAGTAAATAATAAAACTCAAATAGGATTTTCTCATCACTGTGCGGTGACCTTTAGTCGTATTAAGAACAATGGCATATGATTAAAAAGATCAATAAAAGGAAGATTTTTTTAAACAAAACACGTTTTAAACTGACCCTACGTCTTTTGTTGCCAAATGATGTATCTATAAAAATGCAGTTAAGTTTTTTGGTTTAAACTAGATCGTGTATATTTCTAATGTCATGGTTATTCGACTGTAAAATGAGATCTCAAAAAAAATAAAACTTAAAAATAGTTTAATTTTCCTTTTTAAATATCATGATTAGTGTCGAAATAAATAATTTCAAATGTTTTGTCTATACACCTAGTCCACCCCACCTATCTAAAACTATCTCACTCTACTTAATTATGTATTAAGAGCATCCTCTCTCTCTCTCTCTCTTATCGTCTTCGTACAAGATATAATTACTTTGATCGTTTACCAAGATATAGTTCGAGTTTAACAGCCAACCCCTATCTCACCTTTCCCAAACCCTTAACCTCCTACCCTCTAGTGTGATATCACCCGAAAAACATGAAGTCATCCAAATAGAAATTGGAAATTAAATTGAAGTATAACAGTCTTCTCTTTATTAAACTTAATGAACACGTTATACAGCTATCTGATTCCAATTAGGAACACCAATTTTGTCAACTATATATATTCCCAATTCATATTTAGTGTTGGGATTGACTCTTTACTGAAACATATTTGGTGTGATTTAAGAAATATGATAAACATAGATTATAATAGCTTAGTATTTTCTATTATTGATTTATAAAAAATGGTTGTTAATATGCAGTCATAAATGGTGAATGTGAATAAAATAAATTTCATAAAATTTTGATTAAATATAATACATATATAATGTTATTTAATCAAATAATATTAGTTATTTTGATTAAAGATAAATACAGGCAAGATTATTTTTGTTGCAATTCCATAAATCCCCAAATAAATAAGTTTTTAATCAGGTGATGGATTGAAAAAAATATATTCATGTTTTTTAAAACAATAGATTTATTGTTTTTATTGTGAAGAAAATTTGATCAACTATTCCCTTATTAGAAACGTTTAGCCAATTTTTATGCAGATGGTTGTCTCAATATTTCTTAAATATTTATTTCATGGACAGAGTGGAATAAAAAAAATATGTTCCCGCTTCTCTAGCCAAATATCAGAGTCGTGACTCTCGTAATGGTATGGACTTCTGATGATGGGGTGGTTGTTTTCCATTCTCCCTCCAAGAAAATGTAGGCACACGTCCTCTAAATTTAACCTAAAATATTTTAGCTACTTTTAAATATGCGTATAGCCTGAAAGAGTATTAACACGTCGCGATAAAAAATGTTATAAACATTTAAAAAGTTTATATTCAAATTCGGCTTTGGTTATTATAGATATTCAAGAACTATTAAGATTATTATAAATAGAACTATGGTATATAGGTAGGATAAACGTCAATCTAGAACGTAATTAAAAATTTATTTCTGGAAGGTCTTTTATCTTAACTAAACACAGCTATAGTGTAGGATTCTGGAATGAAATAAAGCCTTAAAAGCGAGTTTCCTTCAAAAATCATCGTATATATTAAACTACATCAACTAATTCAAAGAAAAACTTACCATTTTCGAACTTTGATATGCTTGTCAAAGTTTTTGATAGCATATTTATTTCATTTAACTAATCACACATTAATGTATCTCATATATTCAAAAAAATTAATGAACGATGTCAAAATGGCACATTGCCTTGTATGGGTGTAAGAGAGAAAGAGATACGCGAAAGTTTCTTTCTCTCTTACACAATGATATGCAGACGACAGCTAGAAAATTTCAGCCACATAATATGTCCATCCAGTTATATTATAGAGATAAATGGGTCAACCTTGCAGTTAAACCAAGAGCATCAGTCTACTCTTTTGACCTGATGAATCTGCCTGTGACAGTGAAATATTGTCCTTAAAAATGTGTTTGTGTTTTTTTTAGTGTTCTATCTAAAAATTTCTACTTAGTATCACCAAGGTAAGTGTGCTGGCCTTCCCTCCTAATTTAAACCATGATCTAGCCTAATACTCTATTCCATATAACTATAAATAGAACTAGAAACTTAGCTTCTACTATTATAGCAATGCTTCCTAGACCTGTGTTTTGAAAGGATTTACGTGCATGTATTTAAAAAACTGATCGTAATGTACATATATCTATGACTACAGATTTGCAATTTGGTTGTTGACGAATTCGAAATAAAGCAGAATAACTTTTTTGGGTGGAAATATTTTACTATCCAAACATCTATTTTTTTATTTTTCTCTCTCCAGTTACAGTGGTATTGCAAAAGTCATTATAATCCTCTAAAGCAACCCTGAAATGACGTCACACTGGAGAAAGCTCATGAATGAGTGTGTGTGTGTGTGTGTGTGTATAGAAATGATACGATAGAAACCACACCAGGGTCTCGTCCCATACGCCTACGCCTCGCAAACAATGAAGGATCTACAGAGCTGACCGTTGTGGTGGGAGAGGGGTTAGGAGGGGGTAACTGAACGAAACGTGGTAGCCTTTATCTGGTGCCCAATTGAAGTTATCTCAGCTCAACTCATGGTAGTCGGGAGTCGTATAAGCTACTACCCAAACTACTGGCTTGGCGAACCTTCCGAAGCTTACTTCTCTGTGTCTGTATGTCTGTCTATCCGTCAGTCCGTTGGCTATCTCTTGGATACAGCATTATTGCGGTCAGAGTATGAGGTTCCCACCTATATCCCTATCTCTCTATCTACCCTTTCTCTCCAGCTATGGACCAAGTAGGACCAAAACAAAAGACAAGTTGTTTTAGTCGCCATGACATAAAAAGTGGATTTTTTTCCCCAAGTTTAATGAATATAATTTTTACAACATAATTTTTTTTTTCTACTTCCATTAATTAAAAAATAACATCAAATTATATCAACTATTTAGTTATTATTATTATTATTAGCACCGCGTCTTACTACAACTTCGGGTTATACGCACTTACGCTAATGTGTAATGGTAGGGTGATTGTGAGATGAAAATGGAGGACCTACAGTTTAACGTGGAATCCGAACCATGTTGGGAAGCCTCGCATTCCTCACATTCAAAAGTTGTCAAGTTGTGATTAATATTCGTCTTGTCAGAGGTGAAAGAAGGGTTTGGGCAATCAGATAAATCTGAACCAGGACCGAGGATCTAACCCCGCACCACCAGCACAGAGGTCCTACACATAACGCCTAGACCACCAGGTCACCAAACCATTTAGTTGAACTCTACAAAATGAAGTAAGACCAATTGATGTTATCATTTATATATATTACATTTACAGTCTGAAAGTAATCAGGCTATTGAATGAAAATTAACGGTCTTCGTATTTATAGTTTTTGAAACATAACAATATAATTTAATGATTATTATATTTTTAAACCTTGAAAAATACAAGACAATTATTAAAAAAGAATTATAAGCATAGTCAAATTTTAATATAAAAGGCCTTATCTGACAACTACAATCAAATTTTCATAGTAAGACACTAACATAAAAGAAAAATATTTTTCTACGAGCCTTTTGATCAAAATGAACACTAATTGTCAGCGTATTAATCCATGAGGAGGATTACCACCTACAATTAGTGACATTTGAGATACGGTTTGGTTTGTCCTTATCTGACCACTATATTGGCTTCATTGTATTGTTTTGTGAAATCCTGCCAATATTCTCTTATTTCCCCTTCTTATTTGTTTGTAAGTTTCCTCTTATCCTTTAATTTAAAAGGCGGCTACAATAGTTGTGAAACATTGCATCAAACCTTTAATTTCGAGAAGGAATTGAAAGTTATTTTAAACAAAGTGTTGATTATAATATTTGAGACAAAAGGGATTAAGATAATGGATAAGTGATGATAGACTAAACACCCTGTACCCATCATCAAACATGGTTGGGTTGTCGAATATCACTATTTACGGTTGGCAGGAAATCCATTGCGACTAGCAGAAACTAGAACCTTGTTCAGGATATTGACTGGCAAACCTAATGGGAAGATAGCTGTGGGAAAACCTAAACATAGATGAGAGAATGACATTAGAATGGCCCTGAAGAGAGAAGATGTAATGAAGTGGACTGGATAGAACTAGCTAGATATAGCGATAGCGTGTAATGAGGTGGACTGGATAGAACTAGCTAGAGATAGGGATATGGTGTAATGAGGGGGATTGGATAGAACAAGATAAATATAGCAATAGCGTGTAATGAGGTGGACTGTATATAACAAGCTAGAGATAGGGATGTGGTGTAATGAGGGGGACTGGATAGAACAAGATAAATATAGGAATAGGGTGAAATGCAGTGTACTGGATAGAATTAGATCAAGATAAATAAGGTGTAATGAGTTAGACAGGATAGAACTAGCTAAATATAGCAATAGCGTGTAATGAGGTGGACTGGATATAACAAGCTAGAGATAGGGATGTGGTGTAATGAGGGGGACTGGATATAACAAGCTAGCGATAGGGATGTGGTGTAATGAGGGGGACTGGATATAACAAGCTAGAGATAGGGATGTGGTGTACGCAGTAACGCTAATGTGTAATGGTAGGGTGATTGTGAGATGAAATGGAGGACCTACAGTTTAACGTGGGATCCGAACCACGGTAGGAGGCCTGGCATTCCCCACATTCACAATATGTCCTGTCAGAGGTGAAGGAAGGGTTTGGCAATCAGATAAATCTGTTCCGGGACCGAGGATTGAACCCCAGCCGCCAGCACAGAGGTCTGACACCTTACCCCTAGACCGCCAGGTCACCCCCAAAGTACGAGAAAGGGTACCGATTTGAATTTTCATAAAGAAAATTTCACTATCCATCCCCACGGAAATATGGCTAGTTATGATCTGAATTCCATCTTTCTCACCCTTAAATCATTAGTGTTAAGGCGGGCTTGAAAGAAAATCGAGTTAAGTTATTTATTTTTTCAGGCTTTGTGTCCAAAATAGTCTTTTGGCCAATACTAATGGATCCGTTTCTATAAACTAACTTCATATTTTAGTCCCAAAAGTACTTAAATGTTTGTCATTAGTATATTATCAATTGACCAAACTTTTTTTTTTAAATGAAGAGAAAAAGTTTTTGTTAAACTACGCATTGGCCATGACATATGTTCAAAAATGTTTAATATTACTCTATATTGATTTATTTTGCAACAAGCTTTACTATCCGTTAGGGTTATTTACACCTAAATACTAACTATGCTAATGATATATGGATTAATAAAGTTGAAATTTAAAAAAAGTATACCGTATTTGAGTAAAGTTATAGTGTAAGGCTTTTTTGTAAAAAAAAACGCAGTACACCCGACTGAGATCGAACCCGGTCACATTAATTAGAGCATCCAGCCATCAAAGTGAGCGAGTCGAAATAAAAAAAACACATCTATATTTTAGCAATTTTTATTTAGTTTTGATAAAAAGTATTTTTTTTTTAGTTTTAAACATTGAAGAAATTTGAATCTTAACATAAGTTGCCTATGGGTGCAAAAGTGGTAGAAAATAACTTTCTAAGCAGACAGTAAGACTAGTAAGACACCTTGCAAACATAAAAAAAAGGATCAATATTGTTAAAATACACAACACTTTAAAAACATTTAATTTAAAATGGAACGTGGTCGTAATAATATCGCACAACAACAGACTTTCATTATAAATTTGATACAATATTGATAACGTATTTAAAAAAAAAGAAACAAACAACAAGACTCAATTTACCGACCACCGAAGTTCAATTTTGCCGACAGATGTCTTCTTCAAACCTGGCCGTGTGTTTGTCCGTGGGAAATATTGACTTTCATAACCGGAGAATGAGCTGGATGCTTGCCAAAAAGAAAGAAAGAAAAAAAATCAAGTGGTAACATCTGACTGCGATCCGATATACATCCCACTCCAACTCCACCCCTTACTCACGGCCACCCTTCATACAATTCCACCCCTCAATTCTCCACTACCGCGTATACAATTCTACATCCGACAACGCATGCAAACTTCTCTGGGTCGAACGAAACACGGAAACCACCTTCAAAAAGTTCAGGAAACTAAACCAGTAGAAAGGAAATCATTCGATACCCTCAGTGCTAAATAAAAAAGTGATTAAGATTTAAAATGTAAATTGCATCCTCTTATGAACTGTAATAGTGTTTTATGTTCTCGTAATTAATGTGTGGTATAAAAACAAAACAGATTCATTGTCTCGAAACACGAATTACAATCGCAGTCTAGAGTAGTGGTTTCCAACATTTTTAAGGGTCTGATCACTAATATTATCTTTAAACCATCGCAAACCCTTGATCTTATTATAATATAGCTTGATATAGTAGTATCAGGTACGATAATATAATATATCTTAATATTATAGTAGAAGATATGATAATCTTATAATATACCTTGATATAATAGTATCAGGTTCGATAATCTTATAAAATACCTTGATAAATTAGTATCAGCGACGATAATCTTATAATATACCTTGATATAATAGTATCAGGGATGACAATCTTATAAAATACCTTGATATAATAGTACCAGGTACAATAATCAATCTGGGGTTACATAGCAATTCTCACTTTACACTTGATTAATTTAGGTTAAAACTCATTCGATGGTCACATGGTCTAAGCTACTCCCTCATTTAACTTTACTGCCGAGTATGGGTAGATCGAGGTTCAAATCCCGGTCGGGTGTACCAATGGTGATTTTTCCAAAATAGTTGTATTCTCTCCCTCCACACAAATGTGGGTACACTTATTATTCATATAACCCTGCAGTCCCTAAAAATATTAACGTAATTAGTACATAAGCGCAATTACACAAAAGGGTAGTAAGATGTGGCGCGTAAAATAAAATATAGAATAAGCTAAAAGGATCGGCTACCTACTATATCGCTTTGAAACTCAAGCTGGCTTGTAATTCGTGTGTGGTTATTTCAGAAAGTGCACATTGAAACCATCTTATAAAATAATATATTTAGAGTTTTGATAACATTCGAAGCTATGTGTGATTTTTAAATTAGTGCTTTCTATTAAACACAATTACAGTATCTATACTTCAAAATAGGCCTTAATTCTTTTCAAACAAATCAAATAGTACGATATATACCAAATATATCTAATAATATTTTTATAAATAATGATGTTTACTTTCAAACTTGATAGGACAATGCTTTACAAAAATTATTTATACAATTTAAGGTATCAAAATCATTTTGACTTAGTGTCTTTTTAATGCATTTTCAATTGGTTTTCTCATTCACAGCGAATAAGATAGAATCTCATTTACAGATATCCCAGTACTGCCAACTGTATGTTCTCTCCACTCTTAAAATAATAATAGTTTCAAGACCACGAGAATTTGGTGTTTCGTGTTTTAATTCAGTTCAAAATATGATCGTTAACAATGTACACCAGCACATTTTTATTTTATAATAAAACATTCTACGAATACAATACTCTGAGGTAAAGCCAACAGTTTGAGAGTATTATAACTTTCGTCTTTGAGTGTTGAACAACGTTACTAGTGGTTTAGACTGTTGATGACAAAAAGATCCGAGGTTCGAATCTCGGTGATGTGTACTGAGGGAGGTTTTTACAAAATGTCTGTAAACAATTCATATACGTAAATTAGGGCACAATTCCTCTAAATTTAGCCTACCTATTTCTTAAAAATCATTAACGTAATTAGTACGACAGCGTGTAGCCCGAACGGATAGTAAGACATGCTACTAAAAAATACTATCATGTATTCATAAGTAAATCTTATTTGTTCTGTGTTGGTCACTTTGTATGGATGAAATACATACCTGTAAGATAACACTAGTACTATAATCTTCATGGTCGGGTCAGTTTATTAAAATGCTTCGATCTCTCCCTGTCATTTCTCCATCTTTCCTCCATTCACTCCGTCCATTCATCTCCTCTCACTCACACTTTCTGTTATCTTCTCCTTTCAGCTCTTTCCTAAGTCTACCTATCAGTTTTTTTCAGCTCCAAGCTTCAACTACACCATATTCCTTGGTATCCTTTCCTTGTATATTTTCATAGTATGACCTACCATTCCACACTTGATTGCTCTGCTGTCTCATGTACTCCTTGTATATTCTGATAGCATGACCAGGCCATCCCACACTTGATTGCTCTGCTGTCTCATGTACTCCTTGTATATTCTGAAAGCATGAGCGTGCCATCCCACACTTGATTGCTCTGCTGTCTCATGTACTTCTAGTATATTCTGATAGCATGACTTACCATCCCACACTTGATTGCTCTGCTGTCTCATGTACTCCTAGTATATTCTGATATCATGACCGTGCCATCCCACACTTGATTGATCTGCTGTCTCATGTACTCTTTGTATATTCTGATAGCATGACCTACCATCCCACACTTGATTGCTCTGCTGTCTCATGTACTCCTTGTATATTCTGATAGCATGATCGTGCAATCCCACACTTGATTGCTCTGCTGTATCATGTACTCCTTGTATATTCTGAAAGCATGACCGTGCCATCCCACACGTGATTGATCTGCTGTCTCATGTACTCCTTGTATATTCTGATAGCATGACCGTGCCATCCCACACTTGATTACTCTGCTGTCTCATGTACTCCTTGTATATTCTGATATTATGACCTACCATCCCACACTTGATTGCTCTGCTGTCTCATGTACTCCTTGTATATTCTGATAGCATTAGCGTGCCATCCCACACTTGATTGCTCTACTGTCTCATGTACTCCTTGTATATTCTGATAGCATGAGCGTGCCATCCCACCCTTGATTGTTCTGCTGTCTCATGTACTCCTTGTATATTCTGATAGCATGAGCATGCCATCCCACACTTGATTGCTCTGCTGTCTCATGTACTTCTAGTATATTCTGATAGCATGACTTACCATCCCACACTTGATTGCTCTGCTGTCTCATGTACTCCTAGTATATTCTGAAAGAATGACCGTGCCATCCCACACTTGATTGCTCTACCATCTCATGTACTCCTTGTATATTCTGATAGCATGAGCGTGCCATCCCACACTTGTTTTCTCTGCTGTCTCATGTACTCCTTGTATATTCTGATAGCATGAGCGTGCCATCCCACACTTGATTGCTCTGCTGTCTCATGTACTTTTTGTATATTCTGATAGCATGAGCGTGCCATCCCACACTTGATTGCTCTGCTGTCTCATGTACTCTTTGTATATTCTGATAGCATGACCTACCATCCCACACTTGATTGCTCTGCTGTCTCATGTACTTTTTGTATATTCTGATAGCATGAGCGTTCCATCCCACACTTGATTGCTCTGCTGTCTCATGTACTCCTTGTATATTCTGATAGCATGAGCGTGCCATCCCACACTTGATTGCTCTGCTGTCTCATATACTCCTAGTATATTCTGAAAGAATGACCGTGCCATCCCACACTTGATTGCTCTACCATCTCATGTACTCCTTGTATCCCAACTATTTCCATATCATATTTATTTATAGTCATAATTATCTTTATGATACTTCTCAAAAATCTAATTCCCATGGCCTACAAATTCCTCAACAAAAATATTATTTAATTATTTTATACTGTAAAAAAGGGGAAGTAAATCCGTTGGTTCAGTGGTATGTAAAGGATCCATGTAAGGTTTGTGAGAATACCGTTTCTGGCAAAACGTGTAGGGGGCGTTAGATCTATCTCATAGAAACTCTCGTGTGCTGATATAATCATTCGTTTAGGGCGGGGTACTAGTGAGAGCAAGTTTAGTGCATTAATTTTGCAGTTTTGATAGCACAAACCTCTTTTGGCCAAATTAAATCAAATATTTCTTCTATAGAAACATAGAGTTTTGTTTTCTGCACTTGCTTATCTCAACAGTTGTTGAATATCTGTCATGAGCATGGCAGCATTTGGTGACAAACTTTTTAAATGAAGAGAAATGTTTGTTACCAAATGCCGCCATGCTCATGGCAGATATTCAACAACTGTTGATATTAGAATGTGCAGAAAACAAAACTCTATGTTTCTATAGAAGAAATATTTGATTTATTTTGGCCAAAAGATGTTTGTGCTATCAAAACTGCAAAAATACTGCCCTAAACTCATGCTCACTAGCACTCCAACTTAAGAAAGTGGACCTTAAATAACTCAAATAAATAAATAAATAAAAAATTATTATGAATGAGAAGTATTTTTAGTACAAAATTTTATTAACTACCAGTGCTTTCTTACCTACTATATGGCATTAAGAACTCGAAAGTTCATTATTTCACTCACAAAAGTACTCCACGTATTCCTATCTCTAATTAAATATATCCAAGAATCAAATATCCAAAGCTATTATTAATGCTTTTAGTGAAGACTACTCCATACAGATATAATATATTCTGAAAATTGAAAATCACATATTTGGAGCAGACGGTTTCCGCATGTCCATCATAGACTCTGCCTTAAAATATAAAAGAAGGATCATGGGTGCGAGAATATTCCTAGATAGCTCAGTGATCATAGCATTGGCGTATTAAGCCAAAAGTTCCGGGTTATATTCTCGTTTCCAGATGTTATTTTTTAATTTTCAGAATATAATTCTATCCAGTCCATCTCATTACGCCCCACCTATCTCAGGTCTATTTAAATGTTATCTTCCCATCTGTGTCTGGGTCTTCCTATTGGGTTAGCCACTCAATATTTCGAACGTGGTACTAGATTCTCCCTCTTGAGCTGCATGAGCTGCCATTGCTACTGATGAAAATAATAAAGAGTTTTAAAATTTTAGAGAAAGGGTAGCCAAATTTACGCATTGGTAAAATTAGAAAACTATTTAAGATGAGACAATCCCTTACTGACCAAACTCACCATCACCATTGAGGTGAGGTCAATGCTATCATACCTTGATACTTTTATAAAACAGGTCTGCATAATATATATTTTTGATGAAAATTGTTTAATAAGAGATTAGATTTTTTTTACCGGTGGTTAATATATCATATACATAAATTAGGCTATTATAAATTATTGCAAAAATGACATATAAAAAAAAATATTTTTTAAATAATTAGCTATTTTAATACTAACATGCTTGGTGCATTTTTTCATTAAATATTATTCAAAACCAACCCAAATTCTCCAGCCTTTTAAAACATGCCTATATCAACACACTATACTTGAATTATTTGGACACCCGTATATTTTTTTACATCAAATACATTTTAAAATAATAATGTTTTTCTAGATAAAAGAATTAAATTTTTCTCTTACTATAACATTATACTATATTTGTAAGTATACTCCCAAATTTTATCACCAATAGCTAAAAAAAAAAGTTTTAATGTTCGGTTAAATAAATTATATAGGAAATATTATGACTAACACATTTAACAGAAACCATAAACCAAGTCAAGATTTATTTGTAAATCATGAATGTTTAAGAATTACCATCTTATTTAATTAAGTATTCAAGCCAATAGTAAAAAGAATGTGTCATTTATAAAATAACAAGGGATTTTAACAGTTAGCATCATTAAAATCATTAAATGAGGTTTTTGTTTGTGAAAGTGGCGTTATCCACGTAGATACATACAAATGTATTACTCCAGACATTATATTCCAAACTGTAAAGTTTACCTGTAAAATTAATCCAAAGGTGTTGTTCTTCAAAATTAAGGAATAGTTAAAATACATAGTAATGTTATGGTGATAATAAGGGTCCATATTTTGATGACATATTATTTTTTGGTTCATCATACACAGTTCTCATGAGTACATAAACTTTGTTCGTGATCTCCTAGTTGTGGAAATTTAAATTTGATTGGTCATTTTATGATCATTTTATGTTAATTTGGGATTCTAGTTCATATTGTCTTGGTTTGTGTCCTTTTAGAGTAATTTTTAAGAATTTTTTAATCAATTGTAGGCATTCTTGAGACATTTTAAGACATTAATGTGGAACAAATATATTTTTAAATATTATTGATATCTTACAAATGTATATATAACTAGAAGCCCATCCCGGCTTCGCACGGGCAAAATAATATAATAAAAGAAAATACACAATGTTTTACAGTGAGTTTCTAAAAAAATAACATTCATTGAAAACAAAAAACTAAGATTTTTTTTGTGAATATATTTTCTTAATTTTTTTTTTTGTATTTACATTGTTTTTTATATTTTATTTGTTTTTTTTGTTTTTTTTATATATTATTTTCCACTTTTATTTTTTTTGGTCATTTTTCAATATTTTTTTTATTTATACTTATACTAATTGTTAAAAGGTCATAACCGCAAAACAAAAGCCATTTAATTTATTGAGTAAGAGCCTCCCTCTGAAGAGGTACGTTCTAAGTTTTGTTTAAAACTTTGTATATATACATTGTGGCTATTCAGTGTAGTCTGTAGTTCATTAATTAAATCGATTTTTAGCGTTGGAGCTATGTTTGACCTCAACGATAGCTGATCTGCGTCTGAAATGAAATATATCTGCAAGTATTGTGGATTTTGGCCTTGTGGTGGTAAAAGGCTACCAATAAGATGATAAACCTGTCCCTCTACTTTAAAAGTTGGCATAAAATTTCCTTCTCTTATTTCTTTGGCACCAAACGAAGTCATTTGAAAAAGGCTATTGTACTTACGGATGTTGGTTAAAAAATGTCTAGATAGCGAATGATTATTTGTCAAAAGATTTTTCATTGGCTGTGGCGGTTCTTTAATATTGGGGAGACTAACTTTTCCAGAAGCACAGCACATGCCATTAGCTTCATCGGCCCATTTTTTGGCAGAACACTTAGGGCAGATCTTTGTCATGTCGCCGATTTGGACGGAAGACTGTTGAGCATAATCAATCTGTGGATCGTATCTAAAAGCCGATCTATTACTATGAGCCAAAACTTGATTGCGAGCTCTAGCTCTGGACGTCTGTTGTCGCTCTCTCTGATCTTGAAGGCGTTGGGAACGCTCAGAGCTTGATTCCCTATGGCGAGCTTGTATATTTCTTGCATTTTGCTCTTCAAGCCGCTGAAAACGCTCAGTACTCGACTCTCGCGCGTGCACTTGAGAGGTTCTTAAATTTTGTTCAGTAAGCCGCTGCGAACGCTCAAGACTGTACTCTCGCGCGCGGACTTGAGAAGTTCGTAAATTTTGCTCAGCAAGCCGCTGTGAACGCTCAAGACTGGACTCTCGCGCGTGGACTTGAGAGGTTCTCAAATTTTGTTCAGCTAGGCGCTGTGAACGCTCAAGACTGGACTCTCGCGCGCGTATTTGAGTGGTTCTCATATTTTGTTCAGCGAGACGTTGTGAACGCTCGATACTCGACTCACTGGCACGCGATTGCGACGCATATTCTCTCTGACTTGATAGACGATTTTTAGTTTCTGACGAAGATTCTCCATTTCGACGTATTTTTGATGCCCTAACCTGGGAACTATTTCTAGAAAGTTGAGATCTTGATCTTTTGGGCATTTTAAAATGACCAAATAATGCCTTTACACTAAATCATTAGCTTAACGTTTGTTAGCTACCTACAAATACAACCTACAACTATAACCTATTTAAAAAAAATAATTGAAAATTAAAAACAAAACTATTTAAATCACTTATTTACTTATTAACTAAATGTACAACATAAACAAATGAGTCTAGTCTGAAAATAACTTTTTGTATGGGTTTAGTAATTTAAAAAATTTATTTACTTATTATTTAAATCACTTATTTACTTATTAACTAAATGTACAACATAAACAAATGAGTCAAGTCTGAAAATAACTTTTTGTATGGGTTTAGTAATTTAAAAAACAAATTATTATCAATCGACAAAACATTATCAACATTATAATTCCGAGCACGACCGCTAGCTAGCCGAGCGGAGTTTTTTCTATTATTTAAACTCGTGATATCTTTTGAATGGAATATCCAAATCGAATCATTTAAAAGGTGATATGAAGGTATTGAAGTAGTCTTAAATAATGTTCTATTTATTTTGATAACGATCAATACCTAGGTACGAATAAAGAGCCTTTTCTAGCGGTGGTATTTTAATAATTTTTTTTAAATAAAAGGACGCTTATTGTGACGTAACTATAAAAGATAGAGACATGCTGTCGCGACATTTTTATAGATAGTGATGTGTCCTGAAAAATTGTAATACATCATTTTGTTCTATCATTAATAGTTTTCGCAGCGCACGCGATTGAAGGAAGTTTTTTGTTTATTTTTTTACACCTTGGGTTAGATTATTCAAGTTTTAGTAAGCATCCCTAATTTTATTGAAAATGAAACATAGCCTATGTCACTCGGGAATAGTGTAGCTTGCCAACGGTGAAAGAATTTTTTAAATCGGTCCAGTAGTTTCGGAGCCTATTCATTTCAAACAAACAAACAAACAAACAAAAAATCAAATCTTTCCTCTTTATAATATTATATATAGTATGATTTGTCAACACACAGTTGTTGGTGTAAGAAGTTAAAAATAATGCAGAAAGTAAATTTTGTGTTCTCCTTTCTTGTTTGGTTGTAAGTTACACATTCTGAATGAGACTTACTAGAGTGGAGAAGGTTTTGTTGAGAGGGGGTGGCTTTTATTTCTTAAGAAAATATTTGTAAATCAATATCATATTTAGTAGAATGTGAAGGTTATTTGTAAAAGGCTTTTATTTGCTAATTTATTTTTCCAACTTACTTTTTAAAGCATTTTTTTGATCTATTCGTGTGTATTTATTATGACTCTTTGTCCATATATCTAGGTCATTTAAAAAAAAACATATCCAAAATATTTTTTTAGAACCTTTTATATCATTGAATAGGTAATTTTTTGGTAATTTTAAGGTCATCACGGTGATAATACTGAACTCCCCTTAAAATAAACAAGAAAGGATTCCCAACTTAATCCACGTAGCCATCAAAGCAGATATAGATTCATTCAAAGCCCATTGTATAAAAAGCAAACACACTTTAATACATACATACAGAATTGCCATGTTAACTATTACATGCTATTAGCCTACTTAGAAAAAATGTTGCTTCGTGTTAATACTATTGACATTTCTACTTATCTGTATATTTTAATCATCTGTTTGTATCGTTATGCTTACGGGAGTGTTTTTATATGGGGAAAAAAGAGTGACCGTAATACAGTGCAGTTTTGTGTACTGCTAATGGGTATTGATTTGAGATAACTTAACTCTTAGTTTTTATATGGGCACCATAAACCACACTGGTGGTGGAATATTTGCATAGGACCTTCACAACACTGGTGGGAATGTTGAGTGTTAAATAGTTAGCTTAATACTTAAAATTTTCTATGCAACTATTCTATTTTATTTTAATATTAGGTAATTTTATTAATCCCTAATGTTTCAAGGATAGCTATATTTGTCCTAATTAGTAAGTATTCAATTATTTATTTAAGTGCGCGATTTTGAAATTTGATATTAGAGTCACATATACTATAAGCCTATATTTATTATCATTTATATAAAATGGAGAATATCTTAATTCATAAAAAAATATATGTAATATTACCATTAATATTCAAAAATACTTAATATCTTAGCTATTTTATTATTTGAATATTAAAATTTTGATTTATATATATACAACAATTATACACATAAAAGTTTTCAATTGCGAGTGTCTTTCAGCTTTAATTTAAACTTAAAAATATTGTTATAGCATGATTCATAAATAATGTGTTAAGCACAAATTTAATACTGTGCTATTTTCAAAATACAAAATAACAACAAACGAGTGAGTTTTGAAACAAGGTGGGTTTTATAATGTGTAATTTATGAGTCTGGTAAAATAATGCACACAATTTTTTTTTTCTATTTCAGAAAACTCTGATAACATGAGGTCTATCCTTATAACTTTTATTGTAATAATTTGGAGTAACCTCACGCATCTGTACTTAGTGTCTGGTATTACCAACTCTGATATAGAAAACTGTGTTTTTGCAGTTGCTAACAGATCGTTTACGCCAAATAAGTTACTAGTAGTAATAATTCCTGGTGACGATCTTTTTATATCTCCATGCACTAAAAATAATAGTTACAATGAATCTCAAAGAGGATTTACAAACAATATAAGGAATGTTTTCTATGAAGAAGAATATAAAAATTTGGATAAAAACATCCTTGCATCTCATTATTCTTCCATTATTTGGCCCGTGAAAGTGATACAAGTATCTAAACATAGGCCGAAAAATAACGGTATGATTAGTATGCCAGAAAAGGCAAAGAGCTATATTATGATACTAAAACACGAAGTTAGTAGACAAATGAAGCAGCTCGATGCTAATATTGTCGCTTCCAGAAATAGTTCTTCGTGGAATCCCCTGGCAAAATGGATCATCGTGTCCGTCACAAGTTCCTTCCGAACCAAACAACAAGAGAAGGCAAGTACTTTGGATATTTTGAGAAAATTAAGGAGGTCCAACATTCCAAACATGGTCATTATAGCCACTCACGTGTCAAATAAACATGATAAAAGCAGTAACCAAGAAGGGGGGAGTGTTGAAACGCCTTTGTTTGATATCTACAGCTGGTCCACCAAAGATTCTCTAGCAACGTGCAATAGAACTATATCTAAAGTAGTGATCGTTAACACTTGGATAAAGAATGGTTCTGATGGCTACTTACAGAAACAAGTGAAAATATTTCCTGATCTGGACCTAAGGAATCTACACGGTTGCCCTATAACTGTGTCGGTCCTGGCTCATCCTCCGTTCGTGATGCCCCCTGAGGAGGGTAATAGTTCAGCTATCAAAGGGACTATAATGAAATGGGATGAAAAGGCACCCTCTCGAAGTATATTCTCAGACGGCTTAGAAATCAGGCTGCTTAGAAACATAGCTATTAGAACCAACTTTACGATAGTATACAGAACAACTATGAGGGAAGATAAGATTACCGAATTGATCAACAAAACCTCCGACGTTGCACTGACTAACTTTATTTTGCCTGAAGATAAACTTAAATTTATCGACTCCACCAGACCTTACTTGAAAGAAAAGGCTCTGTGGTTCGTGCCCGCCAGGAAGCCGATACCCAAGTGGCAAAGTCTTAGGATAATTTTCAGACAGGAAGTGTGGTTGTGTGTCATTACCGCCAACTTATTGGGTGTCGCCTCAATTTGGTCTCTTGCCAACATAAAGTTTTATCGTGAAAAAAAACAAGCGTCTTATTTCTTCAAAGAATACGACTCGTTTAGTAAACTCGGAACCGTCATCATGAACGTAATCTCCACATTGCTCGGAGAGTCCGTCGCGAAGAAACCTTTAACGACGCCCTTAAGGCTGTTTTACCTCATGTGGGTCTTCTACTGTCTCGAGATCAACACGGCGTACCAATCCTCACTCATCAGTGTCCTGACACACACATTCTACGAACCTAAACTGGTTTCGTTCGAAGATATACTCTATTCGGGCCTAAAAATTAAACTATCAAACGTTACATCCGGTATCTTCAACGCTAGCGGTGAACCAATATATTTGGAGGCCTTACGGAGACACGAGCCGTGCAAAGGTAGATGCATAGATGAATTCGCCAAAGATAAAAATATTGCCTTCGTCTCCGGCAAGTTTGGGACAGAGTATCAGATTTTTACAAATTACATGCGTAAAGGACGACCTCTCCTTTACGATCTCGAGGAGGAGGTAGTATCGGTTGACTGCTACATGGTATTGAAAAAGGGCAGTGTCATTCTCCCGAGGTTCAACAAGATCATCACAGCCGTGTTGGAGGCTGGACTGATGAGTAAGTGGTGGCGTGATCTTAGGAGTTCTTCAATTAAATACGTAGATGCTAAAAAGGCTGACGCTAAAGATGGCGACGATCCAAACGTGTTGCAAATGTCCCATCTCCAAGGAACTTTCACTATATGGTTGTTCTTTTTGGCTATCTCGGTTCTAGTATTCTTTATAGAGGTGTTGACGTTGTTAAACATTAGTTCGACAGATACAGGTTTTTTCAAGAAATTGAGTTTTAAGCGTAACAGTAATAATTTGATAAAAACTCGTCGTGTAATGCAATTCAACAAGCACACATTATATCGTACAATGGAAACCATCGATAAAGATAAAGTTAAAGCCTGGCATTTGTGAGATTTCTGGCCTTGATATCAAATAAAATTAAATATATGTGATTCATGTATATTTAAAACATAAGTTAGTTGTGTGTAAGTAATAGGCTTATAACTTAAAAATTAGATGTTGTGAGACTATCAATACATCATTTTACGTTTAGCTTTTAGTAACAATTAAGCTGATTATAATCACTATAGTTGGTTTGACACTTTTATCACATATACTATAAAATATATAAGTATTAAATCTTCTTAAGTTTTGATGTACTTAAAAGGAAATAGACGATATATACCCCGTAAAATACTAAACAATCTTTAGATATAAGTCAAATCAGATCCAAACTTTATTTCTATTATGTAAAGTAATCTCGATATATTTATCTAAATTACGTTAACCTTGAATGGCAGCAGGCTTATCTTGACTGATAACACTCCTACCCTGTCTTATAAACCACAACATAGCATAATTTAGTCAAGGTAAGAAATCTACCTTTAAGGGTAGACTGAGTGTATTATTATTATTATTAGCACCGCGTCTTACTACCCGTTCGGGTTATACGCACTTACGCTAATGTGTAATGGTGGGTGATTGTGAGATGAAATGGAGGACCTACAGTTTAACGTGGGATCCGAACCACGGTGGATGCCTGACATTCCCCACATTCACAAGATGTCTTGTCAGAGGTGAAGGAAGGGTTTGGTAATCAGATAAATATGTGCCGGTACCGTACTGAGTTTAAAAAGTGTTGCTAAACCAATATTAATTGTGAATGCTTGTCATGTGCTATTCAAATTGTGTTAATTAGTACTGGTGTTACTAGTGTGTGTGTCTGCGGGACTGGTTGTAAAGTGCATCCATATCTGTGTGTGCTTTCTACAAAACATTGGAACTAATTAATGACACTAAAAAAAATTGAAATAAGTAGCAACAAGCATTGACCAGCACAACTAGGAAATTTGATTTAAGAGTTAGTTTCATAATTATATCTTGTTTATTTTTATTCCCTTCTACTTATTTGATATCAGATTAAGTTTTTTTTATGACGACATGTTTCATTGATATTATTTTTACTACACTATCCTCAGGTCTGAGGAAAACTAATGTAATTGTAATATATTTCAACTTAGCTTTTTAAATTGTCCTTATTTTTAAATTGTTTGTGTTGTTAAGATGGTTTGACTCTGAATTCCACTGTTAATGCTTGTCGGTTCATAGTTATTATGCCGTGGTGTTATTTTGTATGTATTTGACTCATAACACGACAACGCTATCAATGTAAACAGCTATTACCAAACTATACCAACTTCTTATAAGGGAAAATTATGTGATTTATATACAATATTTTAAAGGTTAAATAACCAATTCAATTCATACTTTTATTTATTAAATTACAATAATATCTAAGTCTTAACCTTATTATATTATTCGCTCCTTACGAAAGATAAAATTAGAATGTTTTCTAAAATGTTGTAGTTCTATCTAGTTCACCTTAATACACTCCATACCTATCTTGAGATAACTATATCCAGTTTACCTCATCACGCCCTATATCTATCTTGAGATAGTGTAATGAGGTGGACTGGATAGAACTATTTCCAGTCCATAATAATGGGTTATGTGTATAATGTGTTAATTTGCACAAATAATCTAACAACACAATATAAACTTGTTCTCTAATGTTCTTGTGGGATAGATTTATTACTATCACACTGTTATTATTATTATTATTATTATTATTAGCACCGCGTCTTACTACCCGTTCGGGTTATACGCACTTACGCTAATGTGTAATGGTAGGGTGATTGTGAGATGAAATGAAGGACCTACAGTTTAACGTGGAATCCGAACCACGGTGGAGGCCTGGCATTCCTCACATTCACAAGATGTCTTGTCAGAGGTGAAGGAAGGGTTTGGTTATCAAACTGTTAAAATCACCCCATTGAATGCCTCTATATTAAGTTAAACTTATACCTCACACCCGTTCTGTTACCTAGAGAATTATTACTTTGTTCAATGGATCAACTCGTTCTCAGATAATAAATAACTACATCAGTGAGATACTAAATCGAGACATAGTTCCTTATATTTCACATGAGTCAACTATCGTTGAGACGTTGTACACGAGGCAACTATCATCTGGCAACAATCGCCGGTCAACTGACGCTATTGTATCAGAAAAATCAGTACCAACCTAACCAAACAGCCTTCCATACCACTAATGAAATTCAACAGGTTCCTAGAGGTTGGCAACACTTGAGGTACTGGCCTGTGATTGTTGCCTCGTGACTAACCAAGCAGTCACCAGGTGTTAATAGTTGTCCTGACGGGCAACTATTCTACAAATCACCAATATTGAGCAACTTATGAGCGACTGTTGACGGGGCGGGCAGATTAGTTGCTTCGTTTGAAGCCCCCCAACCTACCTCTATGTTAATACAACAGAGTAATAGTTGACAGGCGATAGTTGCCTCGCGTGAAACAGCTTTAAACGTTCTAGTCATAATAGGATTTGGATAAGAATTACATTTATCAAAATTACAAACGTGTTATTTGCAATCATAATTGATATATCATTATAATATTAGTGCTGTTTTATAGTTGTATATATAAGTATCTTCACTATACACTACAGCTTAAGATATCATGACTTGAAATATGAGTATAAAAACAGTTTTAGTAAATTCTGTGACTGTCATATACGATCCATCCTGAAAAAATGCTACTAAATTTAACCATGATAGTAATCCAATTCTTTAACAAAAAATCTTATTTGCTCCGCTCTAAAAGAGATTATTTCAATAAATAAGTAAATATTTACTATCTATACATTTAAAATCGAAGAGATGAAAGATGTTATTTCGACCAAAGATAAACCAAATTAAAGAAAGTTTGGAGCTCATTAAGGCAAGCTGGTCCTGGTTCTCATTTTAACTGGAGTCAGGTTGATTAATTTAATAAGGTGGTAGAGAAGGTTTCTAAACATACTCGGGTATATGGTTTTGACAAATTCAGTGCTGTAAGTCTCATATAACTGAACTGAGGGTGAAATACAAATAAAGTTTTAACAATATGTTAGCCCCGATTCCCAAAATAGGGATTAGCTTACTAATAAAACTCTTTGACGAGGCCAGGCTGATGAATAAGGGGAGGGGGTGAAGGGTGTGAGAGAAACATCCATTGACTTCCCCTAGTAATAAAAATTAATAAAACTGAAATTAAATAAAATTATAATATAAGTCAGTAAAGTTGTGTTGAAGTCTTGAGTTAAATTTAAATGTCAAGCATAAACTTACGACTCATCATTCCATTTATTATTATTATTATTATTATTATTATTATTATTATCATCACCACTTCTCACAACCCATTTGGGTGATAAGCATATGTAATAATTAGGTTGATGTGTCAAGGATGAAAAAGATTTGAATTGACATGAAGTGTACCCGCATTTATACGAAGAGAGAGCTAAAAACCCTCTAGGTAAAACTACACTCGGTAAAACCGACCGTGATTTAAATTCCAATCTTTTGGTCATCGGTATTATATTTTATTGTGAGATTGACACCTTATTTCATTCGAAAGCTCAAGCGAATTATTCGTTATTAGTAAGGTTACCTATGCAGCTATAAATATTAATAGTTTCTATAAGATACAAATACAAATATTAATATATATTAAAACTAGCATACTATACTAACATATAAACATATTTTATATTTTTATTTATATTAAACATTATAAAAATATATACAACATAATTTAAATTATAAAACATCATATTTAAAACCTAAATTATACAAACTTATATAAAATACCCTATACAAATTAACTATAATATATTATTTAAATTTAGATAAAATATAAAATTATTTATATACAATAAATAATACATAAAATTGTATTTAGTAAAATTATATATATATTTTATATAATAAATATCTGTTTTATATAATGTATCCATCACCAAATACATAAACATAATATAAATTATATTAATACCAAGACTATTTGAGCCGTAAATAGAATATATTAATCAGTATTGAATCAAACTCAGTACTCAACTATAGGGTTAAGGGGTCCGAGGGCTATTCAGTGGCGTGCCAAAAAAATCGCCCGGCAAGAGGTCGAAGTTTCACGTCTTGTCTTCGAGGGAGCCCTACTAGACGCTCGTGTGTCTTACGGCGCCTTTGCGACACGCCCACATCAGACCCTCCCCCTTCATCCTCCTTCCCCCTCCCTTAAAACAGATAGTAAATTGAATTTAAATTGAACACAGCACGATACCACTACCAAAGACCCGGCTAGCTCACTAGATATGCTCAAGGTTGGCTTTTCTATAAAGCTAAATTATGTCGATAATAAGACCTAGCCAAAATATGGAACAAAAATTAAGTTCTAAATAGTGTGGATTCCATAACACTTAAGGTGGGGAGAAAGGGCAGTTTTTATCGCCGAATATTTTCTTTTCAGAATTAATTAAATATTTCTCCACTACAAATTGAATAGTTTAATTTTATTCACATGGTGATGTAACCAATCCTTGAATATCTGCCATGACCATGGTGGCATTATCAAACCATTTTTTTTAAATGAAGATAAAAAAGGTTGTCATTAAATTCCAGAGCACCTTTCACAGATATACAAGAAATGTTTATGTCACAATTTGAAGAAAATTAAATTTTATGTCTGTAATGGAGCAATATTTTATTTATTTTGGCAAAAAAATTTTTGCCATAGAATCTACAAAAACCCTGGTTTTATCTCGCTGTCACTTCCATTCCACCTTAATAATATAATTTAATTATCGGTGATTACGTAAACTAAATTCCAGTCTACTATAGGTTAAAAATAATTGTTTTTTTTATCACCGTGTCTTAGTCCGTTGGTGTTACATACAAATAGACTAATTACTTTAATATGTTGGGGCCAAAGGTTGCATTTAGAGAAAATGTACCAGGACTTGCGTGAAAGGAGAATGGACAAACACTTAGGGGGAAAAAAACCCTCAGTACTTCCGACTGTACCCTCAATATACCCGACCACACCCCCGGTACACCCGACCGTACCCTCAGTACACCCGACCGCACCCTCAGTACTTCCGACTGTACCCTCAATACACCCAACCGCACCCTCAGTACTTCCGACTGTACTCTCAATACACCCAACTGCACCCTCAGTACTTCCGACTGTACCCTCAATACACCCAACCGCACCCTCAGTACTTCCGACTGTACCCTACAATACACCCAACTGCACCCTCAGTACTTCCGACTGTACCCTCAATACACCCGACCGAATTTTAACCGAGATCTTCCCCTCATCGTCAGTCCAGTCTGTTACGACAGCATTGGACCACCAAGGTGTATTTTTCAGTCCCGTAAAGTCTGATTTGATGATGGTTTAAGGGTTTTAATTCAGGTCAAGGGTTTATTTTTTTTTAAACTATGAATAAAGCTACATTTTATCAGAGTCTATTTCCTCATACATACTCCAGTAGTATACAAAAAAGTTTATATTGAGGTATTAAGACATTGAAATTGTTTAAAATAATTATAATATTCATAAATATTTAAATTTAGTTATATATTATTTTATATACGAGTTTCTAGAATTGTTATTACTGTAAAAAATAGAATATCGAAACCATCAAACATATTTTGTAGATAGATTTATGGTTTTTCCTCTTTTATACACGTTAGTTTGAGAAAAACAATGTATATATTATAAAACCTATATTCTCAAATTCTTTTAAAAGCTGTATTCACAATTTAATATAACTTTAAATTCATCCTTTGAGTAAAAAATTAAGAAGGCTTTTAATGATTTATGTGATCGGAATCAATAATAGGTTTTCAAAGTAAAAAGGTCATTACTGCTAATTATTGCGTGCCTCTCATTACCGGTCAATTTATTTATGAAACATCTTCTTTGGAAATTTATTGAATTTTATTTATATATATATATATATTCGATAAAAGTTTTTATAGTTGATTGAGGAGTGACAGTGTCTTAAATCTTTGCCTTTGTTTAAAGATATTTAAAATTATAGGTATTTATTAATAAGATATTTTATTTAGTTTTCTTTAAAATATTAAATTGATAAAAATAATTAGATACGACCCGTTCAAAATGAAAGAATAAATACTTTGTTTCCTAGATAATATATAAAAATAAATTCTATGGCTAAATCATAGGCACTCATTCATATTTTCATTTCGACAAATTTCTAGCCATACTCCTTGAAAAACGACCAAGCGGAACCGTAAGCCTAACTTAATAGGATATTTATGCGTGTATATTTAAAGGTCTCTAACATTATATTCAGACTATCTATACATTGAAACAGAAGGCTATTGACCCAAGTGCTCGCAAATAATAAAAGTTTACCAGCCATAATTATGATTTCCCAACCAATTCATTCGGTTATTATTTTGTAATGATGTGAAAACTAATCATGGTTTGTAATAACTGGTGTATGATTTAATTAAATTTAATACGTGAATTTGCATTCTTCATGATGTATTGACATTAATCCAGACATACAATTAATTATTTTAATTAAGGTTGTGTTTAATTATATTTTTCTAAATGAAAACGTCCGCTTTTGCTATCTTTGATTCTTTTTTTTTTTAATATTGTTTGTGAATTTACCAGTAAACGATGGTTATGACTGCATGGTAGGCCTATGTTTACATTAATTATAAAATTAATCAAAACACATAATTTAATATTGAGACAAAAGTCTTGAAATATTTAAAATTTATTTTAAATATATTTTTTCTTACCATTACTTTAAATTGGTTATCGAAAAAAATTATACATTTAAAACATTAAAAAATAGATTGTATGTGACATCCTGAAAATTTATGAAAACAAAATAAAAAATTTCCGCTTTAACATCCTATTCTTTATGACAGTTTGCATTCTTTTAAAGTTATGCTAATAAATTAGTTATAAAAAGGTAGAATTTAAAGGAAATGTTCTTGCCTTTTCATGGAGCTGGAGTCAGAAATAATTTATGGAACACCCCTGTAGTAAATCCGGTGAGCTTTGAGACCAAACTTTCAGTCACTAATAAACCAAATCGATGCAAACAATATAAAAACAAATTGTTCATTAGAACAATAAGATTAAGCGCTTATTTTTTAAATTGTACTTCATTAAATTTTATTTTTTGGGGCCCATATTCTCTCTCTTTATAGACTAGTTCTTTATATTATTATTTATATATTAGTGATACTTATATGAACCATTATTAAACATTTTTTATATTGATTGCATTTATACGTAAATTAGATCAATATTTGCTGTGAGGGTTTCTGAACAAACAAATTTCATATTTGGATTGATTTAATTCACATAAATAAATAATTACTTATCATTATTTGTTGTAATAGTATATTGAGATATGTAATTTTAAATCTAAGCTTCTATACCGCTAAATGAAAATAAAAATTGCTGGCTATTTATATGAATTAATGTTTTTACATTTGGAGTACGCTATTTAATTACAACATATGGCCCACAAGGCATTTTATGAATTTAACTTTCATTCAATTAATTATATATGGAGTGGTTTTGTCTCAGTAGTATTCAGCTATATTAATATGTATCTTGAAACAATCCATTTAGATGAATAAATATGTCAAATTTTGTATTTTGTAAGTGGTTCCGCAGACAATTATATTACTTTATCATATTATTAATTAGCTTAATTTAAATAAACTAGTTTTCTTAAACTTTAGTTTACAAATCTCTATTTGTTTTAATAACAGTAGATAATCAATACAGCTGAGTGTATTAGATGTTATAAAATGCCCAAAAATTTCAATTCATTGTGGTTGCTAAAAATAAATTTATAGATATGTATATTTAAAAAAAAATAATCACAAAACGCTTGAACTATTAATGAAATACTGTGATTTCGACATGCACTAGATTTATTTTAAAAGGTTTTTTCACCTAGGTGTGACGTTTAGTTTAGGTTTGGCTCCCATTTTAAATGCTGTGTTTAAAGAATCTGACATGGATCATGGGATTTAACTACAATCCAATTTATATAGGAAGAACCTTATCTGATAGGTAGAATAATTACTAGAGCTGATTTCACGTAGTCATAAATCAAGTAATGTGGACAGTAGATGTTATTTTTTAAATGTAATATCAATACCTATAAAATAACAATAGCTGTGTAGTACAATAATAACAATGTTGACAGAAAATAATATAATTGTTTTTATTTAAAATGTATTTATCTGATTACCAAACCCTACCTTCTCCTCTGACAAGACATCTTGTGAATGTGGGGAATGCCAGGCCTCCACCGTGGTTCGGATTCCACATTAAAATGTAGGTCCTTCATTTCATCTCACAATCACCATACCATTGCACATTAGCGTAAGTGCGTAGTATAACGCGAACGGGTAGTAAGACGTGGTGCTAATAATAATAATAATAATAATAATAATAATAATAATAATAATAATAATAATAATAATAAAATGTATTCCTACAAAGACGCTACTTTATCATGTTTCTTATTGATTATTGAAAGCAGATAATCTTGGTCTAGCGTCAATAAAGCTTTTTTTTTAATACTGCAGGGCTATACACTTTTTTTTTACTAATTACGCTAGTGTGTTAGGGATAAGTTATGTTATATTTATAGTAAATGTAACAGCATTTGCATGGAGGTAAAGTGTAAAACCAGTTTTGAAAGCTCACCTTCATTACACTCGACCGAAATTCAAAACTAAATCTATCCGTCATCGGCAGTCTAGTCTACTGTGAGAGTAGCGCGTTAGACCATGCGGCCACCAATGTGGGTCAAACAAAGCGAATTGGTCATAAAAGTGCGGTGAACCTTAGTTAACCAGCTCTCATGGTAAAAAAAATATATTTTTTTTTTGGTCAGATGGCGTGAGCTGGTTACGTTATATTTCCTATATTTAATTGGAAGCATTCCACAGGTGCATTGGGTTAAGATATTGATATAATGTTTCTGATGATTGTCATACAAAAGGATTGCCAACATACATCATCATTAAACTGTCATATATTCAATGTGAACAGTTTTCATTATTTGCATTTGAATTAACTGTATCTGAATACATGTTTTGAGTAAACTTTGACCACTGATTGTCGCCATCTGGGCGTGGACAATTGGGCACTTGCGAACTGGTCACTGGGAGGACTGGGCGCCAGGGTTAATTTAAAAAAAGTGTTATATTTGTATAAAAATAAAAACCAATGTCTTGGCTCCAGTTAGGTTAGGTTAGGTTAACTCATCATCAAATCGTTTATTTTACGCAGAATTATTATTTTTCAACCCGCTTCGGTGGCGTAGTTGGCTAACGCGCTTGTCGTGTTGAGCTCGACTGCTGAGGACGGGGAGATCGAGGTTCGAATCTCAGTCGGGTGAACTGGGGGTGGGTTTTCCTAAATGGTTTTCCACTCTCCCTCCATGCAAATGCGGGTTCACTTCCTCTAATTCAACCTTCCCAATTCCTAATCCATTAGCGTAAATAGTAATTAAAGCGTATAACCCGAACGGGTAGTAAGACGCGGAGCTAAATATTATTATTATTATTTTTCATGTTTATTTTTAAGTTATAAAACAATTATAAAGGTTATAATATCAAGTGGTCTAACTTTAAAAATACACAAATCTAGTTTCCTCTGATATTATTTTTCTAAACAATCAAAAAATGAATATTTAATAAATTATAATTTTTCATTTCTACACTGGCACCCATTTGTCTTTGTTCCCAGTTCACAGGCGCCCAGTTTTCCTAGACTGGTTCAAACAGTGGGTGGAGTTTTAAATGTGTAATTGAACAACTTAATTTCTCAATATTTAGCATAGTGTGGCGAAGTTAATTCCTCATACGGCCACACTTGTGACTTCATTGTAAATATGTCGCCCACCTATGGGTCTATAACTTGTCACGTGTGTATTTTTCCGTTTCTCAGTATCCGTCCGTCCTTGCGCGTGCGCATCAACAGTTAGGTCTAGTTTGTTCAAGTAATAACGAGAGTTGTCACTCTGTAGATTGCCTCTAATTGATGTTCACAGTTTTGAAATAGAGTTATTTCAGATTGACTGTCACATGAATGCACCCCCAGTCACCCCCTTTTGAAGGCACATAACAAACAGTACATACACGCACACACACAACCTCTCTGACGAGTCATGCACACATTAACCCCTCCCCCCTTTCCCCCCACTGACACCCATCCTTTCACCCTTCAAAACACCATTGTTTGTTATTTACTGTGACAGTTGATGACCTCACTTCGTGAAGCGTGTTTTGGTACACTCCGATACAATCATTGGTAGGAATATATTTGGACAAGTGAGATCTATTAGCTATTTTTTAGATAACTATAACACTTAGAGTTATGGAAAAAAAGAAGTTTTGAACTATACTTGTAGAATATCAATCTAAAATTTATGACTTTATTGTATTTTAATGAAACTTCTTGGTCACCTTCTTTAATGAAATTTAGGGGTAAGGTGTCAGACATCTGTGCTGGCGGCCGGGGTTTAATCCTCGGTCCCGGCACAGATTAATCTGATTACCAAACCCTTCCTTCACCTCTGACAAGAAATCTTGTGAATTTGGGGAATGCCAGGCCTCCACCGTGGTTCGGATTCCACGTTAAACTGTAGGTCCTTCATTTCATCTCACAATCACCCTACCATTACACATTAGAGTAAGTGCGTATAACCCGAACGGGTAGTAAGACGCGGTGCTAATAGTAATTTAAGGAAATTTAAAACTCGGCCTACAAAACGGTAATTTTACCAGTTGTTCTATATGGGTGTGAAACGTGATCTCTTGCCTATACGGGCAAAATTATTATTATTATTATTATTAGCACCGCGTCTTACTACCCGTTCGGTTTATACGCACATACGCTAATGTGTAATTTTTGGGTGATTGTGAGATGAAATGGAGGACCTACAGCTTAACGTGGAATCCGAACCACGGTGGATACGCTAATGTGTAATGGTAGGGTGATTGTGAGATGAAATGGAGGACCTACAGCTTAACGTGGAATCCGAACCACGGTGGAGACCTAGCATTTCTCACATTCACAAGATGTCTTCTCAGAGGTGAAGGAAGGGTTTGGTAATCAGATAAATCTGTGCCGGGTCCGAGGATTGAAGCCCGGACCCCCCGCACAGAAGTCTGACACTTTACCCCTAGACCACCAGGTCACCCTATACGGACAAAAAACAAGCCACTTAGGAAAACCGTGGTTCCAAAAAGGAGTGAGGATACTGGTGATTTGAGTAGATTACATAATGATGAGTTACATACCCTGTACTCAACACAAGACATTTACAGGGTATTAAAAGGCTGGTAGATAACAGATGGCAGGACATAAAACATGAATGTAAAAACTAAAAAAACTTTTTTTCAGGAATTTGACTGGGAAACCTGATGGGAGGAAACCATTGGGAAGACCTAAACACAGATGGGAAGATAACATTAGAATGTACCTGAAAGAGATAGTATGTTATGAGGGGGACTGTGTAGAACTATCTCTAGATAGGAGTAAGGTGTAATGAATTCGACTGGATATAACTAGTTCATGATAGAAATAGGTTACAATGAGGTGGACTGGATATAAATAGCTTAATATTTTATTTATAATGAACAATTCAGTTGTTGGTTGAATTTCAACATATTACACAAATTCAAGTTATTTCATTTCCTTAAACCAGTTTTTCAATCATTGATAACAGCAATGTATTGATTAAATAAACATATGTTTCAAAACTACTTACAGGTGTATGTATCGTACTTTTAATGTTGCATGTCCGAATATGGAGTTTGCATCTGATATGGCTAATAGCAACTGATCCAAATCCATTTTGTTTACATTTTCTTGCCCATGTTCGGAAAAATGATATTATGTACTGTACGTATACCCATTACCAATGAACACCTTTTTTGTGTGGTAGGATAAAAATTACTCTATTTATCATAGTAAAAGCTGTATTTTGTAGAGATAAATAGCATGTTACACATTTAAAGATTTTGATTTAAACATATGGCTGAAATTTTATAATATCTCTTCTGTATTATAATTTAAAACAAAAGTATTTGCTCTTATCTCTAATAGGATTTTAAAAAAAAATTAGTTAACAATGTTTAGAATAATTAAATATAGTCATAGTTATATAATTATTGTTATTACTTACGGTTATAACAGCAATTAAATATATTTTAAAAGTATAAAAGTGATACCTTGATACAGGAATCCAATACAGGACCTTTAAATAATTAAAAGGTCCCTGGTTTGATTCCTATATTCAGGTGCTATTTTTTAAATTCAAAAAGTATGATATTTAGATGTAGCTATAACAGTAATTGACAAATATAATAGCTTTATTATCTCATTTGTATTTTGATATGTGTCTGTTCAGTTTTTATACCATTTGCATTAGAGAGCCCTACCAAACTGACAGTTGCTGCGTAATCTGAGTGTTTGCAATCATTGATTGCTTAATTGTAGCTGACAATTTTCCATACGTTCATAAAAATACTCTGCCTTAAAATATGAGTAGAAGAGTTACTTAAAGTATGGGATGGTTCCTGGATATCTCAGAGGTAATAGGAATGGCGTACTAATACAAAGGTAATGGGTTTTACTTCAGTTTTCAACCGTAATATTTCAATTTAAAGAATATAAACCTTTCAAAAATTTATGTGGGACATAATAATAATAATTATCATTATTATTATTATTATTATTATTATTAGCGCCACATCTTACTACCCGTTCGGGCTATACGCACTTACGCTAATGTGTAATGGTAGGGTGATTGTGAGATGAAATGAAGGACCTACAATCACATTCACAAGATGTCTTGTCAGAGGTGAAGGAAGGGTTTGGTAATCAGCTAAATCTTTGCCGGGACCGAGGATTGAACCCCGGACCCCCAGCATAGACGTCCGACACCTTACCCCTAGACCGCCAGGTCACCCTATGTGGGACATGACTTTAAGCTAAAATATAAACCAAAATATATTTGGATGTTATTTAAAAACATAATCATTGATACACCTTCAATTAGATACTAAGGAAAAGGTGTTCTATTTCCTGCTGAAATTTTAAATAAGAATTTTAGAGGTAGGAAGAGTTTGGTTGACAGCCCAATCAAACCAACAAATTACAATTTAAAACTTCTAATATGTGACATTAATGGTTACATACTCATTCAAATCCATTAAACTAAATTAAGACTTATTAGCTTGGGTAAGCGGATCTAAAAAACTCACTTAAATCAAGAACCCTTGGATTTTACTGACTATATATATGTTATGAGGACACAAATATTGAATAAAATTTAATTATGCATTTTTACTGTACCATTTTTTAAATATAATTGACTATACCTCACAACATTTTCATTAAAAAATACCTATGTAAATTGTGGATTGTATTTTTAGCTCTTTAAATAAATTTATTTATCAGTCAAAGCCAGCCTAAACTTGTGCTTGTTATTCTTTTTTATACCACTGTTCCCTTCTCATATTATCTGATCCGCAAAACTAAAAACTGATCCCCTCACTGCTCAAATTTTGTTCTTGGTTGTGATAAGTTTACATCCCCTACCCAGTTCCAAAGATCATGAAGTTGACAGCTAATATTGTATCCTAATATTTTACTATTTGAATTATGTTAAATATATAATAATATAAACCAATTGATCAAAATTAGGGCGATGAGAAATAAAATTAGAGTTTTTTTCAGTTTTTAGGATAAAAATGTATTCAGACCATAATATATAAAATATTGCTTCATTAGATACTTTTAGTTCTTTAATATTTCTCATGTTGATGGTAACATTTTACCAAAAACTTTTCATCTCATTTAAAAGGTTTATTATAAAATGCTTATAATGTTCACGATAAATATTCTATTATTGGTAGGGGTTTAAACTAAATATATCTACTAGAGCAATATATTTTTTGTCAATTATGTTTCTTCCCCTAAAATAAAAAAAAAATTCTTTATTTGTGTTTGCTTCTAAATAAGTTCAAAATAAATTTTAAATGAAAGCACTAGGTATTAATTAGTAATTTAAGAAATGTGTAAACTTCTAAAATAGTATTAACGTTGATAATTTAATTAATTCATTCCTTAGGTATTAAAATCACATCTATTAAAGAAGCTTTCAAATGATTAAAACTTTAATCAAAATATATTTCATAACATTATAAAACAATGTCTTTTCCCATAAATAAGGTCATTTTAAATCTAATTTCCACTGTTAAAAAAAAATGAAGTATTCTATTATTGAACAAGGCTTCCTAAAATCAAATTAATGACTTTAGCTTATAGAAGCATCAATCATACCTAATACAGATTTATTATGTAAAAAATTTCACTTTGAAAGAAACAGTGTGATGATAATAGGAAGGAGGGAAAAAAAATGAAGACTTAAAATTTGAACCATTTAATACAATAACTTATGAAATAGATCTCTATAGTAAGATAGAAATAATATTTAGTACCTGTTGTCACCAGCCCTTGAAAAAGAAAGAAAGAATGAAAGAGAGAGAAGTGAAAAAAAAAAGGTAAGTAATTTAATAGGATGAAATATAAAGAATAGGGTTCTCCACAGCAATCATATTTTACATAGAAATGAAGTCACCTGGTGTCAGGAATATGAATATTTTAACCCAACTTCTATTTGAATTCCTGTTATCGGGAGGTGAGAAAGATGGGATGGAGGTTGCAGAGGTTGTAAGTCATAGAAAGAGGACGTTTAATAGGGTTTTATGGAGGAAAGGATAATTTCCGCTTGGTTTGAAACAAAAGGCCAAAGAGGAGATAAAAAAAAAATAAGGGTGGTTGGTGAGGGGTGCCTTTTTTTTTCCATTCTCGCACAAATGAAGTGTCTGTTCGTATCCTCTCTGATTTATATTTTTCTACTTTTTTTGGGGGTGGGGGGAAGGNTTAAGTGAAACAGGATTGTACCGAGAGGGGTTTGAGTTTTTTTTTTGGGGGGGGGGGGGAAGGGGAGGCTATGAATAGAAAAAATAAAAGAATGAATGGACATTATCTATTAATAGTATAAAATTGATATCCATACATGCTATGGTATTGAAAGAGCTTTAATAATATTCTGTACCTCTTGATTATATAAGGGCTAATATACAAAGTACTATTTAACAGATAAGTTTTTAAAATTTTAAAGAAATATTTTATACATAAATTTTTCACTTGAAATATGGGTAAATAATTCCAACAGTCCAACTATTTTATTTTCTTGAATAAGAAATTGCCAATATTTAATTATTTAGAGCCATTTACTATTAATAAAGAATTTATTCCCCAAAATGTATGTTTTCTTTAAATAATAACAATATTATAAATTTATTATTTATAAATGTTTTTATTAAGAGAACACTTAAAGTTTGCTTCAAAGCTAACTTTTTAAGCCCATACGTACTTTAATTATCAGCCTAAACCCGCCTCGGCGGTGTAGTTAGCTAACGTGCTTATGTCGTTCGAGTTAGACTGCCGAGGACGGGGAGGTCTAGATCCGTATCTCAGTCGGGGGAACTGGGGGTAGTTTTCCTAAATGGTTTTCAACCCTCTTTTTTTACGCAAATTTGGTTTCACTTCCTCTAAATTCAACCTTGTCTATTCCTAACCCTTAAGAGTAATAAATACCTAGCTTGTAACCCAAACGGGTAATAAAGACGTGGTGCTAAATAAACATATATAATATCCTAAGGATTAAGAAAAAAGAATTTAGATAAAAGGTACCATCATTCGCGTGTGTAGGGGGTATGAAACAGTTTAGTTTAAGATAAACCCTGTACACCCCATCATTATTCTAGACACAAGCACTTTGTTATCAACGAACAAAACCAGACTAGAACAAGGAACCCGCTTCGGTGGCGGCACAGTCTAAGGCGTTACTCTCACAAAACACTGGATTACTGATAATGGGGAGATGGGTTTTCATAATTCGGTCAGGTGTACTGAGGGCGATTTTTCTTACATTGCCTTACAATTTTCCTTAACCCAAATGTGGGGACACTTCCTATATATTAAAACTTCATTTTTAAAACAGTTGACGTATTTAGTACATTTTTAAATAATCTGAACTGGTAGTAATATGCGGTGTTAAAACTAAATCACTTTAGTTGGGGATGCAGGAAACGCGTTATAATTCAGTGTTTTTTTGCAGTTTTTGTAGCAAAACCTTTTTTGGTCAAAATAAAAAAAAAAATATTTTTCCAGTACAAATATAAGAGTTTAATTTTCTTCACATGGTAATATCAACAGTTGTTGAAAATCTGTCATGAGTGTCTTGGAATTTAATGAAAACCTTTTCTCTTAATTTAAAAACTTTTCATTTAATGGAATTATGTTCATTTCAGATGTTCAACAACGGTTAAAGTGTGTTCAGACATTAATCCCAGTCGATGAACCTCAATTATTACCTGATGTAAAAGTCTTCTCAATGACACTCATAATCGCTCTTTCCTCAAGAAACCAATTTTATCGACAAATGAGAAACTATAAGCGTAATTTCCCGAAACTATGTTTATAAGGACACCTAAATCTGGTTTAAACCACTAATTAAATAATCGGATCAATATTCCTACATAAATAAAATCAATTAAAGTAGCCTAAACGTTTTACCTAAACGAGTTCTAGTTACGCGGTCGTGGTACTTAGCTAAACGACCATCTATAAATCGTCACATTAAATGTAATATATGGCGTTACTAGTAAAATTACGCCCAACTGAATGTGTCATCACCATTTAATTTGTTCCTTTTTAATAAGATAAACTTTATTCTTTGAAACGGTTATATATAAAACATTACATCGTATTTAAGCACTATTTGAACTACGCGATTTTTAAAACAGTTTGAAAATATTCTTAATGAATTAAGCGCGTAAGGTGAGGACCTAAAGTATATAAAGGTGTAGTATAGATAATGTTCTTCCCACAGTTCCTTTTCATTCAAATCATTTTAATTGTCTGTTAAACCTCTATATTTGAAAGACATTTCTAAAACAAAACCAATGTAAACCATATATGTCCAAAACTCGTCCCATGTCGTCGTGCCGATTTTTTTATTTGTTTTTAAATCTCTTTTGAAGAGGACATAGAGAATGCCAGAGAGTAACATTGTTAACATTTTATTGTGGGCGAGGAAGGGAAAAAGAGATCGTAGAAGTGTGGGAAAGAGGTGTGGAGGGGTAAGGGGGGCCTACTCTGTGTGTCACTCAGGGTACGTCAACAGGATTTCACAGTTCACAGCGATCGGAGACCATGGAACAAAGCGACACTAGTTCAGTAATTGGCAATTTTTACTGTCGGTAATTGGCTTGTCAATAACGCCCATGGCGACAACTTGATGGTAATTAATTTATCTTCTCCCTCTTTTTTTTTTCCACCAATAAAAGAGTGAAACTTTCAAGAGGTGTATCACGTTAATTATATGGGTGGTATACATGTATTTCTAACTTCTCTTTGAGTGAAAGTGTTTGTTCGACGAAAACAGGGCGCTGTGATATTTTCTTTGATGAGATCATCCATCAGGTATTATGTAACGCCTGACAAATTTAAGATAATGACGTCATGCTACTACCGTAAATTTATTAGTTGGTTTGAACCTGATTGTTAACATTCATAGATTTTAATTTGGATGTCTATACTGCAGAAACTCTCTAGTGAAAAAGGCAAGTGTTCTTTCATATAAATACATAGAACCATTTGGAAATATATTTATTAATTCATTCATTAGTAAGAAAAAAAATCGAATGAGCTGTAACTTGTGCTATTATTTAATAAAACTCATTTCGATGATCACGTTTGAAATAATCAATTTTCTGTTATTAAAATAAAGGTTTTATTATTTTTACTCTGCAATATAGAAATAAATTACTATTTAAATTTAATCTCCAATCATTTCCCCTGTTTTGCCACCTTATCTCTCTTGGAAATTGTACATTTCAATCCGTTATTTACAAAAAATATATTTTAATGTACTTTTATAGGATGTTGATTTACAAGTTACATAGAATCACAAGTTGAGGGAGTTTGATGTTGACGATTATTTTTCTTAAAGAAGTAACCACTAAACTTACTTCTTTTTCTGAAGGTTGCAATGTAAAGTATAAAGTGTGTTTCTATTTGCCCGAAGAAATAAATGTAATGCGAGTTCCTCTTTACCCGGTGACGGCAATTTGAAGTGTATTCCTCTTTGCCTGGTGAAAGAAATTTGAAGTATTTTCTTCTTTGTATAGTAACAACATTTTGAAGTATTTTTCTTTTTGCCTGGTGACAGTAAGTAATGTGAGGTGTATTCTTTTTGCCTGGGGACAGTAAGTAATGTGAGGTGTATTCTTTTTGCCTGGGGACAGTTGTGTGAAGTGATTTTCTCTTTGCCTGACTAAAAAAGTCTGAAGTGTTTTCCTCTTTTGCCTGTTGACAGTGTTAATTTTTTCCTCTTTGCCTATTGACAGTGCAAATTTTTCCCTCTTTTCCTGTTGACAGTGTGAATTTTTTACTGTTTTCCTGTTGACAGTGTGAATTTTTTCCTCTTTTCCTGTTTACAGTGTGATTTTTCCCCCTGTTTTCCTGGTCACAACAGTAGAAAGTGATTTTAACTCTTTGACAATATGAAATATTTTCCTATTTTTGTTCGGCATTACTCTCAGGTGAGAGGGGTTGTTATGGTGGGAAGGACATGCCGGGCGAATGGGAGATTCTAGAACAGTGTTAAGGGTGCTGAATACTGATTGGCAAACCCAATGGTAGGAGATTATCGGGAAGACCTAGAATTATATGAGAGGATACCATTAGAATGGACCTAAAAGAGGTATAGTTGGAATAGGGTGTAATGAGGGGGGACTGGATGGAAATAGCTCAAGGTACTTTTTGTAAGTGCGACAGTGAACTATCGAGTTCATGATGCCATTGAATAAGTAAAGTGAGCAGTGATTTTATTTTTATTGTGAAATCTGTAACATTTGTTTTTATCTTTTATTAATAACATTAGTGAAATGAAATAAAATAAGCCTACACGAAAAACTAGTATTGAAACTATTTTAAGTGCCATTCGCTAGGCCCATAAAATATAATTATTCTGTGTCTAGACAAAATATAAAAAAATCCATGCAATTGTTATTTTTTTGTAGAAAACGTTACTTTTCTTAAAATGTGAAGCTTTAAAAAAAATATCATTAATTAACATTTTCAATTGTTTAATTTAGTTTGTAATATTTAATACTTACTATGTCATACGTTTATGTAAGCTAATGTATGTATTTATGTGTGTTTGTATGTATATTTGTGTGTATAAATATATATTTATGGATATCAATACATATATCATATTTTGATTATTTTCAAAATTTAAAAGGATGTAAATTAGTATATGTTGTGTTCAAAACAAAATAAATTACATGTGTTTATACGTTTATGATTTAGTTTATACACGGTATTGATGGGTAGCAAAAACTTAAGTTGTACAGACACTTGGGAGTGTGATTTGTTAAAAGCTGGCGAATCAACGAATCTGTTTCAACTCTAGTTACGGTAACATTAATATATTTTATATACAGTCGTTAGGTTGATTGGGAGTGTTATAACATAAATAAAAATGGTGGTAAACACCAAATATAGAACTAATAACATCTTTTCAGATTGTGTGATGATTGAAACAAACTCTAACTGGGATTACAACTAGAAACTTTAACATGTCGTTTGTCATATTATTTTATAGGTATTTATAATTTATTTTATTCGATTTGAAGTATTAATATATAAAAATGATTTTAATAACTTTTATAAAGGTCATAAGAGATAACGATCTAGATCGGTTAGTACCAAGAACAAAAAGTGTTTATTTATGGCCTTACTTTTAAATATTTACCCAAACAGAGATAATTTGTTTTCTGTTGTACACAAATATATATTAATGTTTTAATTAAAAGGATCAGGATTAAGAAGGCATCTTAGAATAAATGTACCCACATTTTAATGGAGGAGATTAAATAAACACAACCAAAACTTCATGTTGAAAATTACTTCTCGTAAAAACATATTCTAGCCTATATCTTCCCATCAAAGGAAACCAACAACAATGCTAGTCTAATGCCTCAGACTGCAAAGACAACGTCTAGATTAATATCTACATTGTAAATGAGTTAAATCAATATGCATATTTAATTTTCACTTATAATTCCCATGCTAGGAGACAACTTTAAAACTATTGTCTGATTTTATTCTATGTAAGCATTCAATTAATCCACCTTTATCATCCCGTTTTCGCCTCCGCCATTCACACTCACACTTAACCCCCTTGTACAAAGCTTTACTTATCATTCTATAATTTATCTCAGCTTGTAGTACCTTTACCTAATCAGATACAAAATTTGGCACGAACAACTTCGTGGCGAATCATATCGCCTTTGTTCTACATTGGGACCGTGTCACGTAAGAGCTTTTAGTAAAATGTAAACATTACACAACCTATTTTATCTTTCTGGTCAACATAGATACTTTTACTTTAATAATATTATTTTATAGGTATTGATAATTTATCTAATTTATTTTACTCAATTTAAAATATACATATATGAAAATAATTTTACTAACTTTTATAAATGTCAAAAGGTATTATAACAATCTAGATCGAAGAGTACTAAGAACAAATAGTGTTTTGGTAAATATGTGTATATGTGTACACATACATATATATATAAAAATATGTATACATATATATATATAAAAATATGTATACATATATATATATAAAAATATGTATACATATATATAAAAATATGTATACATATATATATATATAAAAATATGTATACATATATATATAAAAATATGTATACATATATATATATATAAAAATATGTATACATATATATATATAAAATATGTATACATATATATATAAAATATGTATACATATATATATAAAATATGTATACATATATATATAAAATATGTATACATATATATATATAAATGTATATATATGTATACATATATATATATATAAATGTATATATATAAATGTATATATATAAAAATATGTATATATATATAAAAATATGTATATATATATAAATATGTATATATATATATATAGCATAATTATGTAGGTCTACGTCTAAATAATTTAACTACTGTATACATATGGTGTAAAGTATCTACAAATATTAATATATATCATACCTATATACAATTATAAATCTACCCACCTGCTTATATATAGATAAAACATAACTATGCCCTAAATATTTATATATATATATATATCATGAAAGTGTGTGAAATCTAAGCGTTCTATAAAATGCCTAGACTTTCTATAAACTCTCAGAGTGGTTTTGGCAAAAAATGAAATAAACGAGTTTTGCTTTTGTATTTCATATTTATGTTCAAGTTCTTTATCTTTTAAAAGTCCCGGGATATGTTATCAATTTTTTTTATCCAGTTCTAATTAAGTCTCGTGCCATTTTCTTGCAGGTTCACCAAATCCATATGGTTTAAGTTGGCCAGGTAAGGTTATTTTATAATATGGCAGTTAGGTAAGGTAATGTTAGGCTAGGTTATGCTAGCTATTGTTCTCGGTAATATATAATGACTGGTTAGTCTATAAATTTCTCACGAAAATAATGTGATACAATAGCAAAACTATTTCATTTCATACTTTGCTAAAACCCCTTAGGAATTATATAAACATCCTAGGAATTTTATATTATCCCTGGATTACACACTTTGCCATTAACATATCTAAAACGTAATAAATACTTTTATATCACACGTCATACGTGCATATATAGTAGACCCATATATAAACTGTATAATTCATACGTAAATATATTATGTTATCAATATATAAAAAACATATTATACATATTATGTATAGCGTATTTAAATAATTTGGTATATAAAGTATTTACGTACTTTTCTACACAAACTATTTTTTAATTCTATATATAAATTTAACCTATTACCTTCATAATATCATAAATATATAGACCCTACACAATAGTCCTACGTATAACGTATTAACAAACAATTCATATTATACTTATAATATGTATATCGTACTTAAAATAGGATATAATGAATTACATATATGTAAATATATGTATAAACCTACACATACATACATTTATACTCATATACTTCTACATTTATATACAAACATAACATATATATAAAAACTGCATGAAGGGAGATCACAAGATCGCATCCAGCCTCTATTGTAAATATGTTCCACGGGGAAGAGGGCTGCCACGCGGGAAACCAACGCATGCTCAGTCCTGGCGAATGTTTTTTCCCTCCCTTCTCTCCTCGCTCTCGTTATTTCTGTCCCTCCGTTTGATTCTGCACGTATATTTGTGTATGTGTATGTGTGGGTGTATGGGGAGAGGAGAGATCGCCGGGCGCACAGCACAGCAGCCTCAGTCGTGATGCGGCACGCGCCATGACATGACCTTCCTTTCGGTCCAGAAGATATCACCTGCGTAGTTCCTCTCGCACTCGCGTCTTGGGGTCGCGCGCGCTACTGAAGCGAACTTGTTGTTCGTCCGTCTCTCTCTTTTGTCTGGTATCGACGGTGGTCGTCTTAAGTCGAACTGATGGGGCAACAACGTCACGCTCTGCCGTTAATGTGGCTGGTCATCCTTTCGGCGAGAGGTGCCGCTGATATTACCGGTGAGTGAGTGAATTAACGCTGTCTTTTATCTCGGCGAGTATTTCAAGGTCACAATGATTGTAATTATTTATTGTTTTAATAAAAAAATAGCCTGATAAAAATGGTAATTGTAGTATTTATGTCCAAAATGTATTTTCTCATTTGATAACTATGCTTAAAACATTTAAGTACTACATATGAATTGTAAGAAATATATATAAATCATTTTTTAAATCTATAATTTTCATTGCAGTAAATTTATAAAATGTAATTTTTAATCTCCATCTGTCAAATATTTTTAAACGGCTTTATTAAACCCTTATATATATCTTTGACTATTTTGGTATTTTATAAATATATTTAGGTAAAAGATTTGACAAATAGGCATAACAGATCAAGCTGATTTTAATCTATAGATTTATTAAGCTAAGTAATACCCAAAAACAATATCTAATAAAAATTTAGTAGCTTAAAAATATGCAATTAAACATCTGTATGTAAATATCTAGCTACGGGTATCTATTTAATGTATTAGAAAAAAAATAATTGGAATAAGTTTTTGTCATGGTTTTTTTAAGTTCATTTTAATAATGATAAAAATACAAACTTTTAATAAGCCTAAGTATTAATTCATATTTAAGTTACAGTAACGTGTGTTAGTTGTTTGATGCATGTAGGTCAATGAAATATAAATTTAAATAGCGTAGAGATTCATTCCATACTATACGTGAGGGTTTTTCAATCCATATTATTTTTAAAGGGAAGTATTTAAAGCATGCCATTAAGCAAGTAGCTTCCATAAATATTGTTCTATTATTTAGCGAAATTTTACTAAATAAATCATTAAAATATTACTAAAATCAATTGTTATAACATTTTTATCAATTTGTGACAAAACAATATATTAAGTAGCTTAATATACAAATTAGAGAGAGTTTATAACCAAGTAATATTTATTTAATGTGTATTAATAAAATACTAGTTGAGTAAAAGCTGGCTCGGTAATTTTAATAAAAATCAACTCAAAATGGAGTTTACATTAAACCTATCCCTACTGAATAGTTGTGTTAATATTCACTGTTTAGATAATCATCACAATTATTAATGCTCCAAATATTATTACAAATTTTGTAGTACCGACTATTCTTCTAATTTCAACATAACAATAAGCTCGCATTTAATACCGTACAAAAAACATTTTTACATTACAATATTTAGATTTCTATAAAAGTATTAAAAATATTTTACCATTATTATGAATTTAATAAACCTCCTAGTCATAGGGTGTGGTGGTATTAGATAGCATTATTGTAACGCTATTAAATAAATAGATACAACAGTTTTTGTTTTAATTTAAAAATAACTAGAAAATCTTTTATCCTTTATATTGTCTAAAACTTTACACAATATTTCAGAATACATTTTTAAAGGTGTCATTAAATGTTTCAAAAATTGTACATAAGGTATATTTTTTCAAACAATTCCTTGGTCAATTAAACTCACTGAATTGTAAAATACTAGTGCATCGTTGCAGTGATGACTGCAGATTTTTGCACTAAAATGTATTGTAATCTTTTTATTTTGAAACGATTAAATAAGTTTCACTTGACTTTCTAACTAAACTTTACTCCTCAAAAGCTATCAAATTAAGATAGAGATTTATCTTTTGGTGTATAATTTGAATCAAAACGTATATTTTCCCCCTTCACACCCCTATGAGAACTTTAAAACAACCCCTCTCCCAGCTCTCTATCTATTCTTTGCACCAAACCACTCAAGTAATAATAGAGCTGTTATCATATTTAACCAAAGAGAAATATTGTATTTGCTGATATTAAATTATACACATGGAGATGTAAACAAAGCATGAAATACTGAAAATTCCTTTTTAAAACAACGTTTTCGTTGGAAACCACTATTTTGAGCGACATTTTGAACCCTTAACATTAAAAATGAGTGGTCATTTCTCAAAATCGGTGTCATTTTCATGCAATTTTAATTATTAGGAAAGGTTTTATCAATCTATACATAAAAGCAGAGGCATATATTTAAAGACAAAGATGATGGATAAAAATCGAAATACAAATATTTCTTTTCAACTTATTATTATCAGTTTGTTTGATAAATATACACACAATTGCCTTAACCATTTTATTTGTTGTACCACAACATTAAAGTAAAAGTTGAGTAATTATTTATAACCAGAGAGTGATATTTTATTTACCATATATACCCATGCACATAATTAATCAGGGTTTTCATGGTGATGTCAAAAACGAAAGAAAAGCTGAAAATTATCTGTGAAAATTACACTTTAATTGGAAATTACTATTTTCCCCCACATCCTAGATCCCTAAAATTTAAAATGATACGTCATTTGTCAAAATATTTTCAGCCATTTACTCGTAATATCTATCAACGGAAAAGGGCTTGTCAAATTATATATAAGGATATAACACACTGACTAACAACAAAAGCCAATGGGATTAGGGAGTTATGCTCTTATTGGACTCGTTCTAATAGTGTAATACAAACTAAATTTTAAAAGCCAAATGAATTGTAATACATTATATAACGTTGAGAGGATTCTAATAACCGGTTACTTTAAAATTAGTGTTTCTATCATTAAAAATTAAAATCTCAAATATGACAAACATAGCTGGTAATACAATAAAGCTAATTTCGTTAATTTGTTTTACTTTCTTGTCCTTTAAACAAAGAAATTTAAATTATCCCTTAGGTTTAATAATTTATTCAATCATTATTACTATGAAAATATTTGTGAATTTGATGAAATATTTATAGTTTAGAGAATGAACAGAACATAAAACACCAATATACGTGATTGCCTCACATACGCAATTTTATTAACATGGTGGTGTGGATTTCCTTACAATTGGCTTTATCTTATATAGTGACCATAATATATAAAAAAAATACTATTTCTATATTTTAGCTAAGAAATGTTAGTCTTGATATGTCCTCTCTCCTTAGGTATATCTGTAGCTTAAGCCTATTAAACTGTTTTTTATATTAATATTTAAATCTATTTCTATCCTATTTTTTACATACTATAAAATTAATGAAGAAACAAAAAGTTAATGAGGGTTTCCCCAAAGCTACCAAACAAAAATTTAATTTCTCAATATTTTTTTTCCAACTATTTTGTTAAATGTTAATAATTTTGAGAGGGGCTAGGTGCAAATTAATATTTCTCAAAATATATTCCCACAAAGTAATTGGCAACATTTTTAAAGATTATCTTTCATTATTTAATAAAACTATGATTTGCCAAGTATATAATAAATGTTTTTTCTTTTTATATATATATTTAATAATAGATTATACCAACTAATAAAGTCATATACATACAAAAATATTGTGCTTTATTTAACATAACAGGATCACAAATATGTTATTATAATGTTATATAATGTCTGTAATTTTTTCAATCTTTCTCATTAATATATATAATATTCCTAATATTTTCTAAAAATACAAAACTATAAATATTTGTGTTATAATATAACTGTGATTATACTGAAAAATGATACCAACAAATCAAATTGTAGTCTAAGGCCGGTGACAATCTGGCGTTTATGTCGCTGCAACCTTAACGTCAGTCTGTCACCGGCCTAAATTGAGCAATACAATTGCAACGTTGAAAGCGTCATTAAAAAAAAACAAGTGCTAAAGAATTATTTGATACCTAGCATAATTCTTTTTTTAATTATTAAAAAAATATAATATATAATTAAAAATAATAGCACCAAATGCTAATTTAATAAAGTTAACGAAGTGGTTGTAAACCTAACAATAGTCTAACATCTAGGATAGATCCGATTGTGTTTGGCTAGGCTCAACATTATTAACAAGTCATGATGAGGCGGGAAAAACAGACATTTCTATAATCCCCTCACATAACTGCTTATCGAGATACTCAATCCAGTTAGTTCTTCCACCAAAGCTAAATGCTTTAAAAATAACCATCCCAAAGTCAAAATCACGATACTATCTCAGGTTTAGCCCTGCTTTCCCTTCCTCTCACTTGGGTGGTCCTTAAGGCAATACTCTTTCGGTTTTCTCGGAATGCCCTAACCTGCTATACTTGGAGTCAAATTCTATTCTTACTCTCATGCATGTTAACGTGAATAGACTCTAGCCTAACGTTCAAATACCACCCCACTCTTGTTAAGTTTTTGTTTGTTTCTAATTTTTAGCGTTATTATCATCTTTCCTTTTTTATTTCTTTGCCATAATTGGCCAAAATCTGATGATCACATACAACATCACAAGAGCTTTACAGCATACTTCAGTTAGCGTATTCTCAAGAGCATATCTCTTACCATCACTGAATAGATTATGTAAATACAAACACAACGTCTTATTCCTAGATGTGAGAGGAATTATCACCGCTCATCGTTTTTAGGAATACAGCAGCCGAATATTCTAAGGAAGGTCTGGCACCTATCCTTAGGAATTGTCTGGTAATATCTTACGTGCCAGACGCGATCTTAAATGACACAGGTGAGACTTTGAGGAAGGTTCACATATAAACTACCAGCCATTTTGTGTGTCAATGTGAGGTGTATCTTTCCCCTAATCTGCATCGCGACACGGATGTCTGAACCGGGTCTCGATGATGCAATTACTTGGGAAGTTAATCTATTTGTTCATTGATTAGCGTGCGCCATCCCTTAACCGATTTGGTTATAACCTCGAGTCACGCATCATTGCCGCTGATGGCGGTCATGGTGAAAACGCATTTAAATCCATATTACCCTTCCACACCCCTTTTTTCTCCATTTCATAAGCAGAGTCTATAATACGTTAACCTCGTGCTATGAGGAACGATAGCTTCAAGATAACGGATGTTTTGTCATTCAATGCATCAACATAAAATGTTGCCCAAGTGTTTGGTGATATTCCCACATCTATGGTTACATAGGCTACGACGTACTGAAAGCGCACAATATTAATTTGAGTACCATATTTGATGTATATCTGAAACTCAACATATTTATTTATAGTCCCTGAGCCCTATATGGGCGCACTGAAGGAAATTTATATTTTTCAGAAACTACAGGTATCTTGAATTTCATAAAATGTTTTTTTTTTTATCTTATGTCATATGTTAACGGAAGGGAGATGACATTCAAGTCTGGTCACCTTATGTGTAGACCATTAGCCGCTCTGATGATAAAGAACATTGTCCAGGTTACACCATAGCAGGTTGTCCACATGTCGTATTTGTGATGAGGTGATGAGATGATGTGATGATAGTGATTATGAAGATGTGGAGCGTGGTCTTTTTCATAGTGATTAATTTGGATGACTGAACTATTGGGTTTGGGGTATTATGTATATAATTATTTTAGTTTTTAAGTCGTGTTATAATTTTGCGCGTCTGGGCTGCATCATTCTTAGCCCAGTAGTGGAATGATTAGCCAGTACTAATTTACCGTTGCTCAGAGGACGCCCGACTGTACTAATCTTACATACTTTCCATGGAGACTCCATGTCCTGATGAGGTGAGGTGATAAGGATGGTGAGTATGAAGATGTGGAACCAGTGAAATCACTTAAGCCTATCTCAAGCGTAATTAACCAAACCCTGACCATTGGGATGATTCCCCTTTCGAGAAAAATACCCAAGCTACCAACTGGAAATTGTATACGTGACCCCTAGGTTCGTAAACAGGTTCAATGACCACTATACCATGGGGACGGTAAAGTCGAGTTCGGGTGTACGTAGTTGGCTAAAAAAATCATCTTTAATTAGCCTTAATATGTGTTAAGAAAATTAACTTAAACCTATACAGAAAATGTTGAGCACAAGTGCTAATTTGATCAGACGACGAACTAATATAAAGTATGATTTTGGTAGGAAGAACAGTAGAAGCTAGTTACTAAATGTACTAAAACAATTTTAATATATTCATACAGCAGTTCATATTATCTGCAACTGTCATTTTTGATATAAATTATCAATTTCTATAGAATGACACAAATAATACAGTAAAATGTTATCAATGTTGGCAGCAAATAAATATATTTGAATGTTCTCTACCGTTCTTCCAACTAAAATCAGGGTATACATATTATCTTAAAATATCTTAGTTATCAGAGTAGGAATAAAACTAGAGTTCTTTTATTAGCGGTTGAGTGACAATTATTCTGTTGTTTACGGTAATCACAATATATTTCTTGTACAACCATATCAAGAGCCAGAAAAATCAAAATGTATTGTCAATATTTAAAAACTAACCAAAATATAAAAGCAAAAATCAATAAAAATTCTCATAAATCTACATTGAAAAAATTATTTAAAATTACATCAATTCTAGCGGAAGTAATTTTTTTAATCGATTAAAAAATCAAATAATTATTATGGTCTATAGTGGATATGTCAATTTACTCTAGAGTGTTCCGTGATAAATGTGCTTTCGTTGTGAATTAAGTATCTGCCTCATTGAGCTACCTGGAAAACCATAGAATTTATGGACGGTTAGAAAAGGTGAATTTAATTTTTTTTTAATAAATGTGTAGTTCCTATAATCTCTGTGTGTAATACTTTATTGTTATTAGATGCAAAGAAAATATAAAAATCTAATGGGATTTTAAATAATCTCACAACTATCAGGATATTAGGTGAACTATTATTAGGAATAGAACTAGCTCAAGATATGGATAGGGTTGGTTATGAGGTGTTTTGGATTTAAAAAAATAGAGAATGAGGTATACTGGACATATCTAGCGCAAGATATGGATATGTGGCGTACTTATAGAAATGCATCAGAGAACTTTCAAGAACCTAATATCATAGATTATTATTAGCTCAACGTCTTACTACCCGTTCGGGCTATACGCACTTTAACTAATGTTTAATGGTAGGATGACTGTGAGATGAAATGGAGGACCTACAGTTTAAAGTAGAATCCGAACCACGGTGGTGGCCTGGTATTTCACACATCACAAGTTGTGATTAATACACATCTTGTCAGAGGTGAAGGAAGGGTTTGGCAATCAGATGCATCTGTACCGGGACCGAGGATTGAACCCCGGTCCCCCAGCACATAAGTCCGACACCTTATCCCTAGACCACAAGGTCATCGAAATATCATAGATTAAATAAATATTATCACTTATCAGTATATTATAAATTTACTTCACTCATATCATTATTATATATAATTATATATAATTATTACTGTCGTTATGATATTTAAAAAGAGATTTTAGAAAATGAGTTTTAAAAATAATATCTGGGGATGCTTTGATTAAAAGCTAAAACTTCGAGGATTAAACGTTTTAATAGAAATATAGTATATTTTTTGTAAAACTGCTAGATCATTAGTGCTGTAAGCACTAATTAGGTTTCCAAGTTATGTAGGAACATCATTATTCTCAATAACCAAGGCCTCTCGGGTGCAGTACTAGCTTCATTAGAAAGACCATATATGGTCGACAAACTAGAGCTCCGTGGATACATATCCCACTAGATCATATATCTTTCTTAAGCACCAATCAGCTGATATATGTTACCAGGTCATGGATGGTTATTTAATATTCCATCTTTATTTTTTTGTCTTATCCTTTCTTTTTTAAGCTAAAAATAGGTATTATTAAATTAATTAGATTCTATCAAACGCAAAAATATTTTTTGTCATTTTATTTGTAGTTTATAAGAGTTTCTAGTACACTTTATGTAATCATATTAGATTAAAAGATAGTAATAGTTTTTTTAGCGCTTCGTCTTACCACCCATACTGGGTATTTGCTTACGTGATAATTAAGCCAATGGGCAAGGTATGAGGAATGTAGAATTCAAATTAAATATAAACACATTATCGTAGGAAAACTATTACAGGAAAAAACACCTTAATTACAGCCAACCAGGATCGAACCATAATATATCCGTTACCAGTAATCAAGTTTAACATGAGAGTAGTACCATAAATATTGCGGCCACCGAAGTTTGTTTAAAAATAGCTCAAATGACGGAGATTCAAATATTCAAATATTCAAAAAATAAGTAAATATGATTAATATTTTGAAAAGGGTCTCATTTAATAAATTGGAGAAATGATAAATATTCCATACTATTTTTGTGAGTTTAACATATTTTCAATGCTGAATAAACTCTTAAAAATGCACATTCTTTCTAATGTGTTCTTTTACTAGTGTTATCTATCATTGATTTCTTACAATCCTAACTCCATGCTAAATTGCTTGTATTTCAACCAAACACCCTCTCGAATTCCTGTCTCATAAATAAACTCACTATCTGTAGCCTACACCTGAACTTTGCTGATAGCGTGTTTACCTAGTGGGATAAAAATCCCGTTTTCGATTTCCGACATAGCCGAAAAATATATCAAGGGTTAAAATTGAGGTTCCCCTTTACAAAGTAATTAATTAAAGAATAGTGGCTGGGTGTTTCTACATTAAGGTTAACAACTAATTTAAATCTATAATAAGCTCAAGGACTGTGTATATTAGCACACGACTTATAAACTATGTCCTGTGCTGATGTACACAATCATTTCAGAAGCTGCAAGCTAAATAATACCTACAATTATATATAATCCATTAAATATTCCATAGGTGAAAATTTATTCACCTAAAGATAACCATATTTCAAATATGCTTTTTTTTTTCCAAATTAATAAAATCTTTAAATTCTTATTCATAAAATATTGTTCATGATCCAAATATAATTTTTTCCCTTCCCATGCAGACATATAACGGCCTGCAGTGGCGCCCTATGGCAAACAGCCGCGGTGTTGCAAAAAAAAAACACATGAGCCATTCCATTAATTTTTGAGCGATTGCCTGCCATGTTGTGAAGACCGTGGTAGTTTGACCCCACTTAAGTAAATAGCCCTGTTGATGCTGAAATTTTAAACACCTGAGCTTATGACTCGACAACATACACCTTATATACATATATATAATTAATAATACATATTATTTTTATTTAGCACCGCGTCTTACTACCCGTTCGGGTTATACGCTTTAAGTACTAATTACGCTAATGGATTGGGAATTGGGAAGGTTGAAATTAGAGGAAGTGAACCCGCATTTGCGCGGAGAGAGGGTGGAAAACCATTTAGGAAAAACCACCCCCAGTTCATCCGACCAAGATTCGAACCTCGATCTCCCCGTCCTCGGTGGTCGAGCTCAACACGACTCGCGCGTTAGCCAACTACGCCCCCGAGGCGGGTAATAATAGATATTAATCCATTATTATTATAATCAACATTGTCTTAAGCTAAATCATTTATAGCATAGTTTAACGAACAAATGTTTCTTCAAGCCTCTATATGTATAAATTTCACAATTTAATTACGATCTATAGCGTAAGTTTACTGAATACTTATTTATTCAATGAAATTATAAACTAGAAAATTCATTTCCACGCTTTATAAAAACAAGCCACTGATTATTTACACAAGTTAGTTCTATCCGGGTGACCTGGCGGTCTAGGGGTAAAGTGTCAGACTTCTATGCTGGCGGACGGGGTTCAATCCTCGGTCCCGGCAAAGATTTATCTGATTACCAAACCCTTCCTTCACCTCTGACAATACATCTTGTGAATGTGAGGAATTCCAAGCCTCCACCGTGGCTCGGATTCCACGTTAAATTGTAGGTCCTTCATTTCATCTCACAATCACCCTACCTTTACACATTAGCGTAAGTGCGTACAAACCGAACGGTTAGTAAGACGCAGTGCTAATAATATTAATAATAGTTCTATCCAGATAACCTGAATACACCCAATCCCTATCTTGAGCTAGTTCTATCTAGTCCAAACATCTTATTCACTATCTTAAGCGAGTTCTACACTGTAATACTCATAATACCCTATCCATGTATTGAAATGGTTCTATCCAGTCAAATTCACTATGCCCTATTACCTATCTTGAGTGAATTCTATGCTGTTAACTCATTACACCCCAAGCACGAATTTAAGGGTTGGGCTTAGGGGGCACGTGTCTTCCCCCTTTAGGTAGTTTTTTTAGACTAATGGAAGTGGAGGGTGATGGCTATGGTGGTGAACAATGAGGTTGTGAGAGCACTGATATTTTTATTTTTCATCTTATTGCAAGGTTGCGGGATAGTAAGGGTGGGCAGTGGGCATTGGTAAACACAATTAGCAAGAAGACCGCGTGTTAAGGAATAATAGGCCTACCAGCTTAAACAAATGTTTCTCCAATAACTATATCTGTGCCGTTTTCCCCCTTTATAATTTCTAAATTCGTGCTTTTTACGCCCTGTCCATATTTTGATATGACTATTCAGTCAACTTCACTATACCCTAGTCAGATATTAACATCTAGGTCTTTGTGCTCACCGAATCAATGAACAACACTTTATTTTATTATATTTTATAAGAAAAGTGGATTTTTTCCGGGAAAGTAAAGGGGTGGATTATATTATATATCGTTTGGTGACCTGGCGGTCTAGGGGTCAGACTTCTGTGCTGGCGGCCGGGGTACAATCCTCGGTCCCGGCACAGATTTATCTGATTTCCAAACCCTTCCTTCACCTCTGACAAGACATCTTGTGAATGTGAGGAATGCCAGGCCTCCACTATGGTTCGGATTCCACGTTAAACTGTAGGTCCTTCATTTCATCTCACAATCACCCTACCATTACACATTAGCGTAAGTGCGTATAACCCGAACGGGTACTAAGACGCGGTGCTAATAATAATAATAATAATAATATATTATATAATATTGAAACTTGGGATTATTAATTAATTCCAATCAATTTTATAAATATTTTATTCTAAAATTTGTCTTAAGTTTAACAACATCCTCTGATGAAGTACCGGACACAACTTTGTTACTAGTCAGTCAGTCTGTCCCTGGATGAACTCCGGGTCATGAACCGGCCGTTCATCCCTAACTGGAATTTACACTATCAGTACAGAAGCCATTGTCTCAAGACTAGGAATGTAATCGTAAGATAGGCGGCCGTCTCAAGTTGCAACTATTCCTAGTTTTAACTATGCATTTCCATAGATGCTCATTTTAAATTTTTCAGTGTACACACTGTTTATATATTTGTCACTTTTTGGCGCCCAACAAAAGTTTGCAATTAAAGTGTACAAGTTTGTAGTATGTGGACTTTTCGGACACAAGACTACGGCAAATAAGATGTTAGAAAGTTTATTTTATGATTCTTGGAAAATACTAACACCATCTTCTTACTGTCAACATAAAAAACAGTTGACTATATTTTATTCATTAAATTTTAAAATGACACCTGAACACGAGTATCAAACCAACCCGGAACCTTTGGATTAATACGCCGTTTCGCTTACTATTGAGCTATCCATGAGTCTTCCCATACTCAGGACATGGACAAGTAATAAACAGACTCTCAACCTTACCTGCGCTCCTTCTGCCAGCTTGAGTCCTTCAACACTGGGCTGCGCTAGTGCAACTGCTGGCTGATGATAGGACTAACCGCAGTGATCCTAGCGGTGAAGGACTCAAGCTTCCAAGAGGAGCGCAACCATTTTGAGTTGGAGGTTGAGTGTCTGAGTATATTATCTGTCTGTGCCCCAGGGCCATTATTCTTTCATATTTTAAGGCAGTCCATCGCAGATTCTGCCTTAATATATGAGTGAAGAATTACCCTGTGATTTGGAGGACTCATTGACAGTCTAGATGTAAGAGCATTGATTTATTAAACTAAAGTTTGTGAATTCGATTCTCGTGTCCAGGTGTCGTGTTTAAGTTTAAATAATATGATATTGAGTACTTAACAACCATAGCATCTTATTTGTTTAATCCATCAGTTTACTACATTATTGAAGTGATTTTATAGGTGTTGATATTTATTATCAAAAGTAACTGTTGCAGATTAAGTGACTTCCCGTATACACCTATCAAAATGGTTTTAGTACATGTTTTAACTGTGTATAAAGTTTACCCACAACTAAAGCGTCTGTAGATTGGCGCATATGGTTTATTATGATTGACCCGACGGAGCTAAGAGCGTGTTAAGAGTTCAAGTTGAACCATTTCTGGTACAAGAACCCACATTAGAAACTCTCCTAAAACCACCACACTTTTTAAACATTGACAACATTTGCATATTACGTCAGATAGTTTATTGTACCGTATAATTCTAATATTTGTTATTTTAGAAAATACAAACATTTTGGATGCGGCCCGAATTAATAACATTTTACTATTTTGATGGTGTTATTTTATAGATATATAAGATATCAAAGGTGACATGACTTGACGTATGAATAAGTGAGAGAATATTTAGTAACTTTTATAGCTGTCAGATAAGGCTCTTCAATGAGACTTTTGGGTAGTGCTACTTTAATGCTTTCTCTACAGGTGGTGAGGCTGTGTGGTGTAGAAAATTGTGCCCCCATGTGCTAGTTCTAATATGAGCGTTGACTTGTGTTGAAGAGTCAGAACTCGCTTTGCTCTTTGTGAGCTCCAACCCAAGACCCCCTGTTGTTTCAAACTAATGTAATTATAGCGTTATTTTGACGTTGATTTATTTTTACAATTTTATAATTCTAGCTGTACCATAATTGTGTCAAAATATTAAAAACTGTATGTAAAAAGTGGAAAATTTACCTTAAATCAAAGATATATCTTGGGTTCAATCAGTTTTCTGATAGTTTTTACTGTTTAGCCACAAGAATACTACAAAGAAAGGTCCGCGCCAATTTTAAAGTTGCTCCGCCATTTTGAATTTATTTCGTGGCTATAAATTAAATTTTTATTTTTTTTAGAATTTTATCGTCGGTTACAGGCTAGAAGCTATAAGTTTGCCAAATTTCAAGTTTCTAGCACATCTGGAAGTGGGTAAACAATGTTATTGAGCGAGTGAGTCAGCCGTGAGGCTTTAAAGTATAGAGAAGTGACATGCTCTTTATATTCTGTGAAAAAAATATTAATTTTGCATGCAGTTTAGAATGTTCTACATAGTGCGACATGGAATAAATAAAGAGTGTGTAGTAAATAAATATATATATATATATTGCATAAGAGAGAAATAAAGTCACTTTTAGACGTCAGCTAGAACAGTGTTTCCCAACCTGTGGTCCACAGATTAGCATAGGCCCACGGGAACATTGCTGTCCATGGCCAAATAGATTCTTATTTGAAGTTTATCTTGTATTTTTGGATTACTTATGGTAGTTAGTTAAGTCACCCATTCAATTACTGAGTGGCTTATCTTCTAAATGGACCCAGCTAGTGGATGCAAGTTGTTAATGATGCTGAATTACTTACGTCCTTTGATTATAATTATACATGTTTGTAAATAGTCCTATTAATATTAATGGGTCGAATAAGTCTATATTCTTGGAGTAGTTACACTACATACCAAATTGAAGCTAAAGGCTTGATCGATTCGTTGATCAGATTTAAAATCGTTATATATAATTTAAACAGTTACAAAATAATCAACCCCCTAAAAGAAATTGAAGAATATGTAAAAATAGGAATTATTTGTTAAATATAGCATATATATTTTACTCAAATCATGCCTACTATTATCTTGGCTTGCCCTCAAATATTTGTATCCATTGGTAGTTTATAATATCAATTAACTTTTAATAGTCCGTTTATTAAATATTATATCACTTAAAAAGAAATCAGAATGATATTCTCTAGTTACCTATAAATTTTTGAACGAGTATATAAATGTTATTAATACACTTCCAATAAAAACTTGACAAGCATTAATGTTATTTTTAAGTTTGATAGTTAGTTAAATTTTTAATAATTGGAGATTAAAATTAAGAGTGTGTTTTATTCAGTATCGATTCTCAGAACGAAACGATGACTTAAGCGGCCGAAGATTTCTAAAGACATGTTTTATACTTTTAATGTTGGCAATAACATCCACTTATTTGATAAGGCTTGCTCTATCGTCCTTTCAAAAATATCTATTTTAGAAGAGTTCCGAAAAGGGTTATCAGGTGTCAAGACCGACAAGATGGTACAACGGCGATCGACATGGGACGGAAATAAGACAATCCGCATTGGTTTGACCTTTTTGCTGTTGGTTGCGCTCGCCAGAGCGGTAAGGATAGAGGTAGGTAACTACGATCACTTTTATGTCGCGTACAGAAGGAATACAGGTTTCCTGATTTCTGATTACCAGAACAAATCGGCAGCTGAAGTTCTGCTATTGTAGGTGTACACAGGGTGCTAATGGAAGCCTATAATCCTGTTCGACGTCACTGGTTAACGCTGAAAAATACGACAGTGCCTACGAGACTATTATTTAAGAAAGTTAAAAGGTAAGACACATTCACACAAAATTCCCATTTTTTGTGTTATAATATTGTAAAAAATATTTCAAAAATACGTGTTCAATAAAAGAACCTCAAGGAAATTTTTCGCATAAAAACAAACATAATATATTTATTTTTATGCGAATTTTTTTTTTATATTATTATCTTGTAGATCACGATAATCCCTTTAAAATATTTATTATACTTAACTAAACGAATATTTTAAACATAGTTCAAATTTTAAATGTGATGTGTTATCATCCTCCACTCAATCCCAATCTAACCAATCGTACACAAATTGGGTGACCTGGTGGTCTCGGGGAAAGATGTCGAACTTTGTGCTGGGGTACGGGGTTCAATCCACGGTCCCGGCACAGATTAATCTGATTGCCCAAACCCTTCCTTCACCTCTGGGAAGACGTGTATTAATCCCAAATTCTGAATGTGGGGAATGCGAGGCCTTCACCGTGGTTCGAATCCCACGTTAAACTGTAGGTCCTCCATTTCATCTCACTATCACCCTACCATTACACATTAGCGTAAGTGCGTATAACCCGAACGGGTAGTAAGACGCGGTGCTAATAATAATAAGTTATTCAAGATCTATTGCTATTAGCATGTGCAGAAAACTAAACTCCATGTTGCTACTGGAGAAATATTTGATTTATTTTGGCCAATAAAATGTAATGCTATAAAAACTGTAAAATTACTCTTTCTCCCTTCTGCCGCACCTTAATAAAGTTAATTTAGAGAGAAAAAATCCAATAGTGGGATGAAGGGGTTGTTAAATCACAGTGATAAATCCTGTCTAAGAAAACACACACTTATAGTGCAAACAGCCAAGATTTGAACCCTGTTCCTAGCCTCTTCGCCAAAGGGAAGCCACTTTAATGGGAGGGTTACGCTTTAGAACACATTACATTTGTAGTTATTTTAGCACCCATTCGGGTTCTCTTAATTACTAATTAAGCTAATGGTCTAGGAATTGGGAAGGTTAAATTTTAGAAGAAGTGAATCCATATTTGCATGGAGGGAGAGTGGAAAACCATTAAGGACCCACAGTTCATCTAATTGAGATTCTAACCTCGATCTCCCTGTCATAGGCAGTTTAGCTCAACACGAAACTAGCGCTTTAGCACTGAGGGGGGTTTAGTTACCACAGTTGGTAGTGATGAATTAATGTAATCATCTCACTATCACCCTACCATTACACATTAGCGTAAGTGCGTATAACCCGAACGGGTAGTAAGACGCGGTGCTAATAATAATAAGTTATTCAAGATCTATTGCTATTAGCATGTGCAGAAAACTAAACTCCATGTTGCTACTGGAGAAATATTTGATTTATTTTGGCCAATAAAATGTAATGCTATAAAAACTGTAAAATTACTCTTTCTCCCTTCTGCCGCACCTTAATAAAGTTAATTTAGAGAGAAAAAATCCAATAGTGGGATGAAGGGGTTGTTAAATCACAGTGATAAATCCTGTCTAAGAAAACACACACTTATAGTGCAAACAGCCAAGATTTGAACCCTGTTCCTAGCCTCTTCGCCAAAGGGAAGCCACTTTAATGGGAGGGTTACGCTTTAGAACACATTACATTTGTAGTTATTTTAGCACCCATTCGGGTTCTCTTAATTACTAATTAAGCTAATGGTCTAGGAATTGGGAAGGTTAAATTTTAGAAGAAGTGAATCCATATTTGCATGGAGGGAGAGTGGAAAACCATTAAGGACCCACAGTTCATCTAATTGAGATTCTAACCTCGATCTCCCTGTCATAGGCAGTTTAGCTCAACACGAAACTAGCGCTTTAGCACTGAGGGGGGTTTAGTTACCACAGTTGGTAGTGATGAATTAATGTAATCATCTTAAATGAAAAAAAAAATTGCAGTTGTGTGTGTACTGTGAACGCGCTGGGATTAAGAAAACACAATTACTTATAGTTTATATTATTGATAAAAACAAAAGAAATTCAATTTCACTGCCACAAGGTTATGTCGGAAATACAGAAAAACTCTTTTAAACGACAATTTAAACTCAAATAATATGCAATAAAAATATGCAATAAAAATAAAAATTTAATAATTGTAGCGTCTATATTTATGTTAGGCTATATAACCGTCTAAATTGACGTTCTCACCCACAAAGCACCTTATCTCAGTCGTTATCATATGTACTAAGCTAAGGATCACGTGTTCGATTCCTTTCTTGGCTTGGATATTATTAATTTTGTTATTCGTAGGTTTCCACTTTTACAGTGGTAAATTAATGGCTTTGGGCCAGATGTTGTGTTTGTTCTATATTTAAATTAACTCATAATTCTTGTGATAATACAATCAGTTGTTTTGAAAAGGGAACGTTACCTCTGTAATAACTATAATAATCATAAAATTACATATTAAAATATAAACATAACTCAAAATTTTATTTTTTGAGTACTATGTATGCCCTTCTATTATTATAAATTTGTAGTTTACTAGAATTTTCCGTTAAAAAGACTTAAGAATATTGTTGAAATCAATGATAAATAATTTTTTAGTTAGTGATTCCCAAAAGTTGTGTCATTTTGATGTAATCTTTTATAGTATCAGATTTATTTAGTTATAATTATATTATTCTAATGGTTAAATGAGAATGTTAGCTTGGAGAAAGTTGGGAAAATATATTAACTACTTAAACTGACTATACAGCAATAAGAACTCGAAATTTCATTTCACCGGGGATGTCAAGTTCCTCCACGGAGAGAATTAGTCCGATATCAATGTCGAGTTCCTTCACTACACCTAAAGGAGGGGATCTCCACACAGTAAATTACAAAATTATATAAGAACGAAATTCGTTAATACATGAAAGGTTAGGTTAGGTTAGGTTGGGTAAGAACCATAAGTATATCTAGAAACTAGCCAAATTTGTTACAAAATTACATAAAAAAATAAATTTGTTAATGCATGAAAGGTTAGGTCAAGTTAAGTTGGTTAGTAACCATAAGTATATGTAGAAAATAACCAACTACACTTATTATCAATTCCTTCGTGTGTCGTGAAGGAACTCAACCTCCATCCCCTTCTTTACGCCTCCCCGCCACCAAAGTGAAGTAATTAATCCCTCCTCCCCCTCCCCTAACACACCCAGTGGAGGAACTCGACCATAGAATTAAGTGACCTTTATCAAAAAAAGGGGATTAAATCAGCTTTCGTGGAGGAAATCGAACACGCCCATGGCCTTACTCTTATAAGTACGCCACCTAATTATATCCCATCACTATCTTGAACTAGTTCAATCCAGATCACCTCATTAAATAATATCGTTATTGCTAATTAAAAGTTTACCTAAACATTCCAACCTATTATCCATATCAAATGATATATTTAACATTCGAAATAAGAAGGATTGTGGTAAAAAATTACAAAAGGGTTAACACACATACTTATATTTTCTTTATTAAAACTATTTCGATCAGTTCTTTGTTTATCATAATGTTTCAGAGCAAGTCTGTAGTTCAGTTAACGAATGAGTCCGAGAAAGAAGATAGTGACGCGGTCAGTTTCATCAGAAGAATCTCCTCCGATCCGGTGAAGGAAAAGCAGATGGATGGTGATGGACTGAGCATAATGGAGCATGGTTTCAGGAGAAGCTATATGGGTCAAAATAAACACATGAGGAGTAAGGCCGAGTCTAGATGCTGGGATTGGTTCTTTCCTCCTGAGCCTATACCTGAAGAAGAGGAAGAAGAAGAGGAGGAAGAAGGAGAAGAAGAGGAAGAAGGAGGAGAAGAGGAAGAAGGAGAAGAAGAGGAAGAAGGAGAAGAAGAGGAAGAAGGAGAAGAAGAGGGAGAAGGAGAAGAAGAGGGAGAAGGAGAAGAAGAGGGAGAAGGAGAAGAAGAGGGAGAAGGAGAAGAAGAGGGAGAAGGAGAAAAAGAGGGAGAAGGAGAAGAAGAGGGAGAAGGAGAAGAAGAGGGAGAAGGAGAAGAAGAGGGAGAAGAAGAGGAAGAAGGAGAAGAAGAGGGAGAAGGAGGAGATGAAGAGGGAGAAGGAGATGAAGAGGGAGAAGGAGATGAAGAGGGAGAAGGAGATGAAGAGGGAGAAGGAGATGAAGAGGGAGAAGGAGAAGAGAGTGATGGAGAAGAGGGTGATGGAGAAGAGGGTGATGGAGAAGAGGGTGATGGAGAAGAGGGTGATGAAGAAGAGGGTGATGAAGAAGAGGAAGATGGAGAAGAGGAAGAAGAAGAGGAAGAAGGAGAAGAGGAAGAAGGAGAAGAGGAAGAAGGAGAAGAGGAAGAAGATGGAGAAGATGAAGAAGAATAAAGATGAAGTTTGAACATAATATAATGAAGGAGAAGAGCAAATGTTCGTACTAACATCCTACTAATTCTTAAAAATTCCAAAACTTTTTGATTGCTATAGATATGGTGAATTTCTCATGACAGACAAATAAACTCAACATTTTATTAATATTATCTTACTTACAACCAGTTTGTTTATTAGATTGAAAAATATTTATTAGATATTTTAATTTTCCTGTTTTTAGGTGCATGTGTTCGTTTTCAGAGCTCTGTTAATGGTAGATATCGCGCTAAGCTTATTGACACAAACAAACACTTCATTGTATCAATATACAAGATGACTACATACTCTACACCAGTGGTCCTTAACATTTAATGACTCGTGGAATCCTAAATATACTAAAATATTTTCTTGACCCCCTAATTTTTACTAACATATTTATCATTAATTTTTTTAAATTGTTATTATAATAAGTAAATAAAGCCCCTAAGAGATTTAAAAAAAACAGAAATTACCTTACCTAAATGTATTTAATGGAAACTCTACCGTTGAACACCTTCCACTAACCTGTTTCTTCTTGTTTCAATTGTATTAATTAATGCTATTCGCATGCAGGAGTCGATTAGTTTTAATATTTTTCACTGTGGAAAATCCCTTTCAGCGTTTAAAAATAGAAAAAAAGAGCAGAAAATTTTGAAATGTGATGGTTAACAGTTGGGGATTATTTGTACTATCCGTGATTTCTATTGTCCGTGCTTCCCCTCCCCCTCCATTACCCCGGAAAATTGAGAGTCTTCTATGCTTACATGCTTACGGCCATAACATTATTTCTTCCGTAAGGTAAAATTTTAAGATAATTGACTAAACTATTAAGCAAATAAAATTTTAAATTACTTTTTTCGAGGTCCCCAAGAAACTTTTAGCCGTGGCCTCTAAGATTAATAATCACTGGTCAACACTTAAGTTCATTTTTAAAGGTAGCAGACTTACCTTTACTCTCGTTAAAGGATTACACTATGACCCTAATTTATAAGTTTAAGTATAAAGGAATAATGAACGGGAAGATTGCTATATTTTAAAGAAAATAAAAGGTTCAAATACATCAATAAACTAGCAAAATGTAATCAAAATCAGTTGGGTCATTTTTCAACAACTTCTCCTATTGTGATGTTTGGCATTTGTTGTTTAACGAAAGATAACTTCAAGGTGGTGTGGAAGTGAACGCAATTATCTTTAGGTGGTAGTCTCAACAATTATTTATTATTTGTTATGGTTATAATAATATTTAATGAGAAAGGTTCTAAAAATGAGAAAAGTTTATCTTAAAATGTCATTTTGGCTATGGCAAATATTAAAAAAAATTGAAATGGGTAAAGAATCAAATTTAAAGATTTATATAAGAGATGTTTTATTTAGTATATGAAATTTTCTTAAATCTACAATTAAAATGAACCTACTACGCGTTAATTTCCGTCACAACTAAAGGGGACTTGGATGTAAATAGTTTCGCCCTATATTCCACATGTAATTGTAGGTACACTTCTCTTATAATGTAGCAACATGTCATGTCAAGAAAGAAACAGCACTTCATAAGCCATCTATTAAAGTAGATGTTAGTGGAGCGTGATGTATAAGCGGTGTGTGAAATGATGACGTAAGAATCAAGCAAAGATTTAAAGAAAAGATTAGAAAATATTGATTTGGTGTTAGGAATTGTATAACAGATAATGCGGCCACTAAATAAAAATACGAAATCTTGGGTTTGTATATCTCATCAGATAATGGATTTTTTTACCCAATATAAATCATCTTATTTCATTCTTCTTTGTAGGTTTTCCTTAGACAAGATCAGAAATAAACACTAGAAAATATATTAAAGTAAATAGACATAAAATGTTTATAAATCATAAAATAATAATGCTAATTGCTAATCTATTAAATTAATATATGTAGAACAGTAATAAAAATAAATCTTTATATTTAGTAATATAATATTTTTAATAAATTAATTTACTAAATAACCATATATATAAACATAAATAAATACACACATTAAGTAAGTGTACCTTAATTTGGTGTGGAGAAAGGGTAAAATAACATTTAGGAAAAAAATACGCTTTATAAGCGAGAAGGATTATAATACTGGTCTAGCCGTATCGTTAGTCCGATTTACTCTGAAGGATGATTTATCCTTTTGAATCGCCCAATTGAGTGAGCCCTATATACAAGTGTATATACTCAACACATACCAAACACACCAGACCTACATAAAAATAAGCCATAACGTTAGAAAGAATCCCGTGCTCGCTCCATACACAAGGAGGTTCTCCTGTCCTCACCATTGATCCTCGCTATTTATCCTGATATACAGACAACCCTCCATACACAAGGAGGGTCTCCTGTCCTCACCATTGATCCTCGCTATTTCTCCTGATATACAGTCAACCCTCCATACACTAGGAGAGTCTCCTGTCCTCACCAATTGATCCTCGCTATTTCTCCTGATATACAGTCAACCCTCCATACACTACGAGAGTCTCCTGTCCTCACCATTGATCCTCGCTATTTCTCCTGATATACAGACAACCCTCCATACACTAGGAGGGTCTCCTGTCCTCACCATTGATCCTCGATATTTCTCCTGATATACAGACAACCCTCCATACACTAGGAGGGTCTCCTGTCCTCACCATTGATCCTCGCTATTTCTCCTGATATACAGACAACCCTTTATACACTAGAAGAGCCTCCTGTCCTCACCATTGATCCTCGCTATTTCTCCTGATATACAGTCAACCCTCCATACACTAGGAGAGTCCCCTGTCCGCACCATTGATCCTCGCTATTTCTCCTGATATACAGTAAACCCTCCATACACTAGAAGAGTCTCCTGTCCTCACCATTGATCCTCGCTATTTCTCCTGATATACAGTCAACCCTACATACACTAGGAGGGTATCTTGTCCTCACCATTGATCCTCGCTATTTCTCGTGGTACACTCAACCCTTCATACCCTACGAGAGTCTCCTGTCCCACCATTGATCCTCGCTATTTCTCCTGATATACAGTCAACCCTCCATACACTAGGAGGGTCTCCTGTCCTCACCATTGATCCTCGCATATTTCTCCTGATATACAGACAACCCTCCATACACTAGGAGGGTCTCTTGTCCTCACCATTGATCCTCGCTATTTCTCCTGATATACAGACAACCCTCCATACACTAGGAGGGTCTCCTGTCCTCACCATTTGTCCCTGCTATTTCTCCTGATATACAGACAACCCTCCATGCACTAGGAGGGTCTCCTGTCCTCACCATTGATCCTTGCTATTTCTCCTGATAAACAGACAATCCTCCATACACTAGAAGAGTCTCCTGTCCTCACCATTGATCCTCGCTATTTCTCCTGATATACAGTCAACCCTCCATACACTAGAAGAGTCTCCTGTCCTCACCATTGATCCTCGCTATTTCTCCTGATATACAGTCAACCCTCCATACACTAGAAGAGTCTCCTGTCCTCACCACTTATCCTCGCTATTTCTCCTGATATACAGACAACCCTCCATACACTAGGAGAGTCTCCTGTCCTCACCATTGAGCCTAAGACTGTTTCTCCTGATATACAGTCAACCCTCCATACACAATGATAGTCTCCTGTCCTCACCACTTATCCTCGCTATTTCTCCTGATATACAGACAACCCTCCATACACTAGGAGAGTCTCCCGTCCTCACCATTAAGCCTAAGAGTGTTTCTCTCTTTGTCAATCATGGGACCGCTTATCGAACATCAGGAACACCCACTGGAAAGTGCTGCAACCTTGAGCCATTATTTATAAATACTCTATAGAACAGTTCCCAAGCTAGGCTGGGCTCTCACCCAATAAGATAAAGTTTACCTGTTTAAAACTAGGATAGGCTCTATACATTTTTACTCTATCAGTTTCCTTGATCATTAGATTTCTAAAATTTAAAAAAAGTCTGTAAATCTTTCAATAAACCAATCTGTCATTTTCATTCTCTTCCAAACTGCAATCAATGTAAATGAGACAGAGTATAACTAACGTCATGTGGCCTGATAAAGACCTTTATAAGTCCTCCAATGTAACTCGGTCAGTAAAACGTCAGACAACTGAACTAAGGGTCCTGGAATTTATAAAAATATCAACAAAATATATTATTGTTCAAATTGTTGTTTCGTCTACTAGAAAGATGAATTGATGAAGGAATGTGTACTGTTGCCTAAATATAAGTTTTGACAGAAGTTGATATTTTTTATTATAGTCACAATAATATTAATCCGTTTAAATCATCTTAATATCAGGAAACCAGGTTCATGTCCCTATTAATTTTAATTCGTGGTTTTGTTCTATAAGTTTCCCGCTATCACTCGATTCAAATTTGAGAATATATCGTCTAAAATTAAATATATTAATTAACTTCAAGATTATATTAAATATATAGATTAAATGGACGGATGGCCAAGAAACTAAATGTAATAAACCAATTAACATTAATTTTAATTTTTATTGGAGATGGCTTTCACAGATATAATTTAAATATTTTAAGTTAGCACTATGACGGTATGATTATAAGTTATTTTGGTTACAAATACTGTACAAGAATCTAATGGCGAATAAAGAAAGAGACAATAAATTAACGAAATAAAAATATATAAAAGAATTAAAATGAAAAGGAAAAATATATTTAAATGAAAACTAACCTTTCTAAGTTAATTGATTTTTGAGTGTTAGATACAATATTTTGTGAGCCGGATATTTTATTTCATAAACCTCGCAAAAGAAAGTCATTTAAAAATATGAGCCATATTTTATGACTAGATAAAAATTATTATTAGAATGGACACTACATAAATTTGAACAAAAAACTTAGTGTTACGACAAGTTAACTGAACAAAGAAATGAAAACTAGAAAAACCAAAATTTTATTTTTAAAAGAGAGGGGCTTAAGGAGAAAGCTGTTAATACCTTTTTAAAGCTATACCCTCTCTCTCAAATAAAGGATGAAGAGGGATGATTGGGAAGTTAAGGGTGAATATTCGGCTTCAGGAGGTATCATATTCAAACCCGTTAAACGAATGAGTTCAAAGTTGTCTTCGCTGATAAAAGAATCATTTTTTACCTAATTTGTCAACTTCTACCCACATAGCATATAGCTCCTCCACCTCATCTGAAAAACCTTGATGTACCCTTAAAGACCCTCTCACCAACTCTGAGACAACCCAGTCAACCCCCGTGAGATTGGTCCTCATCACGCTTCATTGTGACAATTCTAACCAATAGCTTGATATAACTTCAACAAAAAGAATTTATACTGTTTTCGAAACTTTATTTTTCTAAAAAAAAAAATACAAATAAAATGACCTAAAAATGATCAACATTTACTTCAAATATAAGACAACATAATAAGACCTAAAATATGAATAAAAACTATTAAGGAATACACAGTACTTGATTTAATACGAATATTAAAAATGAAAACAAAAACATATGTATGTACGTTGACTTAAATTAAAAAGTTCTAGCATCATTCCAAATATAATAATTATTTATTAATATCTTCTTCAGAAGTTATAGGTACCCTTTCCAAAGTAACCCTCTTCAGTCTAGTTGCATGGTTTCAAGAGTAATGTGTATTTTACAACCACACAAAGTTCATTATTTTCTATATCTTGTAATTTGAACCACTTGGTGGGGTCATTTTTTATTTTTAAATAAATAAATTTTCGCACTTACAAACGTATACGGGCTATCCCTACCTTGAGCTAGTTCTATCCAGTCCATCTCATAACACTTGATTTATTTTAAGTCAATTTTAAATTTATACTCCCACATGTGTAAGTCTTCTCACTGGTCTCTTCTCTTATGTTTGATTTTGAAAAATTGACTCTCCAAATTGTCAAATACTTAACGGTTAATTCTACAAGACATAAAGTGGGAATAATATAACTAGAGGAAGCCTCCATATCACCTTTCAGAAATCATCTGAGATACTATGTATGACATGAACAAGGAAATAAAACTTGGCAGCAGTATGTATTTTAGTTTAAATCTTGTAACAATACGGAATAAAATGCGCCGCGCTTTGGGCGTCAATAATAATAATATGTGTGATCAATCACCCTACTTTGGGTGTGAATTGATACACAACGGATTAATTCCCTAATAAAAGATGATGTGATGTTTTATATAGGTTGTCTTAAGCTCCGTGATCGAGCGCCTATCACCACCGTACGGAAAATATACCGTCTAATCAACTGTCTATAGGCCCGTGTTCGAGCACTAATTAAATCGGTATTAATATTATTAAAGAAAGAGAAATGTTGTTGGCTGTTATTTCACACACGGTTTATTTATATTACACCAGTAAATTATTTGCACATATTTCAGTTAAATGTTTGTTATCACTGCACACTTGTGATATTGAAGTGACTTATATTATAATGTGTTGGACTGTGAGCAAGGTCCCGGAGATCGTCCTCCCCATCGTCGTTAATTGCTATTGCTATTCTTTATACTGTCTATACTGTACTGCTGATACTGTGTATACTGTGTGTACTGTGTGTGTTGAATATATTGAATATACTGTGCTACTGCCCAATAAACATACGCACTATGGTCTATATATGACATACACCTTGCATTTTCTCCCTTGGTCAACAAAGTAAAAACTAACCAATAGACAGAGTTCTGGCGACACATCTTGCGAGAGCCAGTCTCCTATTGGTATAAAGAAATGGCGTTTTCTACCTCCAAATACTATTAACTTTTTCCTTTAACAGGAAGCAGCGCAGTAGATATTTTAACAAGAAAGAAGGTATAAAAAAATATATTTTAGGGTGAAGTCCCTTTCACCTCATTCTGAGAAACGCGTGTTTGTTCATGGATGAATCTTAAAAGGATACTCTACCTATATTACTTTAAAGAAAAATTACCTTCATCCATGACTTTTTACATAATTTAGATTATTCCAAATCAATACATTACAATCTAGGTCAAAAATACTCTTTGGGATGAAATTTAACTATACAACAGTCATTAGAGGCAAAATGCTAATATGTGTTTAGTCAACAATTACTTCTAGCCCTAATATAGATGTATTCTACCATTTTTTGCAGAATATACTGATGAATAATCATTTCCCATGTTGGAGGAAGGTTTAACAGTTCAAGTAATGTATATCAATTCTTAAGCACATTCTTAGGACATCAATCTTCTAGACAAGAATATAAATACTCCCAGATGTGAAACGAGGTTAAAATTTTAAGGTTAAATATAATGTACGAGAAATTTACAGTATTTTCCGCTAGTGACTAATTCAATTGGGTGATAAACTGCAAAACTACAGCTTGAAATATAAATATCATTAAAGGTCCAGTGTTAATATTTTCACATTGTTTGGTAGTTGACAAAAAATTTGGAAAAAGGCTGAGCCTAAATTGTAGCTTATTTTAATGAGCATTCTATATTTGCTGGGGAATGACTAAATAAATTAATAAGGAGATATTAAGGCACTTTATGATGAGAGGTATATTGCGTTATTAGTGTAATCTTAGTCGACTTTAAAGATGAGCGAGAATATACAACCTTTCAATAGTTTTTTTTAGCAGTTTAACACCTTCAGGAACATCACCACACAAATTAAAATTAAAGATATTAGTATAATAATATTCGTTGTGTATTTAAGTAATAAACAATACTTATATAATGGAATTGCCTAATAGTGTTAAAAAATGTTGATAAGAATGTAAAATCAAGGCAACAATTATTTAAAAGGAATATCACAATTGAATAACTGTTTCTTTATGAAAAACGATTTGTAACGTGTGAACAGTGGCAATCCCTTTAATATATTTCAGGGACGGTGGCAGTTTCTATGTAAACAGGTGTTTTCAAATATCTATAAATAATTACAAGGTAAAGTCTTGGACATGGTTGACTAACTGCTTGAACTAGTTTTCAGCCATGGCCAATAATTTAACATGAATTTTTCATATACATTTTTTTAAGTCATTAAACAAATACATGGCTAATTAGGCTCACTTTCACTCTGTCCACTTATACAAATTAAACATACTTTCTAAACACAAATCTTAATACTAAGTGCACTTATCAATTAAAGTAATGGCTTTGTTAGGTTGATCAATATTATAATCAATTTGACGTCGACAGGCCTAAGTATAATGTTAATTAAACCCTGAGAATATGCCATAAATATCTTAAATTTAGAAAATGTTTATAGTGGGATTGTAGTTTGGAATTTCATGCTTTTATTCTATCCTTTGGAGTGAGAAATATTGTGAACGCAAAGAAATATTGAAATCATGGTTTTGATAAATTCAACCTTTCATGACGCCATGTAACAAAAAAAAAGTGGCTTTCATGATGTCTTAAACTATGTTTTTATCTCGGCCTATAGCCAAAACAATTTTATTAGTTGTGCGGAAATTATAAACTTGTATTTTTAACAGTACAACAAGGAGTTTTCTGAATTTGATATAAAAAATTAAATCAAATGTAATTTATGAAGGACTATAAGAGAGAAAATATTTTTTCTTGGGACTCGCTCTAATAATTTAGATTAGATTTCGTATCTATTCAATGTTTAACTATTAATTTAATATGAGTAATAATAAAATTTAATTATGAATTAAAACCAATTGTGTTTGTAAGTATTTATTCTCGGAACGTAACACATACTTGAGACGCCAAGGACTTAAAAATGCATGTTTTTTTTTGTTTTTAATGCTTGCAATAACATCCAGCTAATTACGATAAAACCTCACATGATGCGCCGTCCTAAAATATAGGTCGGAGAAGAGTTACGAAAAACGTTAGATCCCGTCAAGACCGACAAGATGGTACAACGGCGATCGACATGGGACGGAAATAAGACAATCCGCATTGGTCTGACGTTGTTGCTGTTGGTTGCGCTCGTCAGAGCGGTAAGGATAGAGGTAGGTATCTTCGATAACTTTATGGCGCGTACAGAAGGAATACCGGCTTCCTGCTTTCTGATTACCAGAACAGATCGGCAGCTGAAGCTCTGCTATTGTAGGTGTACACAGGGTGCTAAGGGAAGCCTATGATCCTGTTCGACGTCACTGGTTAACGCGGTAGAAAAAATTAGACATTGCCTTGTTGATTGTGAAAAAACTTATCATTGCGTCCTACTATAAGTCTAGTTTATACGTATGGATATTAACTAGCTACTGTAATATTTTAGAGAGGAAGGACTAATTAAAAAAAAAGCATTTACCTCATTTTACGTTGAGCTGTAGAGGGGAATGAAAACTTCACCACACCCAACCAGGATTTAAACCACAATATCCTCGTCTTTAACAGACCGGTCTAACATGGGAGTTACGTCTTATACCATGCGACCTCCAAGGTTGGCTTAGGAGAGTTCAAAGCTATTTTGTGAAATGGGTTGCATCTTAACCTGATGCAGTATTGTACTAATACACTATCATATTTTAGATGTTAATATAATATATATAAAAAGGGAGAGTAAAACAGAGTTTCTGGTTTTCTTTTATATGATATAATTTATCTTCTTCGGAACGAGTATCAATACTTACTATTGGTACCAGGACAAAAATTATTTGGAGTCGAAAATAAACCCTTTCTTTTGTTTCCTATTCTAGATAAACTTTATACATTCTAGGGCTTTTTTAAAAAATATAAATCCTGTCAACAAGATTTTTACTCACCCTTATTGTATTTATCATTATTATTATTATTAGCACCGCGTCTTACTACCCGTTCGGGCTATACGCACTTACGCTAATGTGTAATGGTAGGGTAATTGTGAGATGAAATGGAGGACCTACAGTTTAACGTGGAATCCGAACCACGGTGTAGGCCTGGCCTTCCACACATTCACAAGATGTCTTGTCAGAGGTGAAGTAAGGGTTTGGTGATCAGATAAATCTTTGCCGGGACCGGGGCCTTATTGTAAATAAATCAAATAGCCTAAGTAACAAGCGATTTTATATATTAATATTTTTATACCAAAAACTTACCTATTGGTTTAAATAAATAATGTTGTGACAATGTAGGACTATCGTTTGAGTTATTTAAGAATGGGTGACCCAGCGGTCTAGGGGTAACGTGTCAGACTTCTGTGCTGGCTGCCGGGGTTCAATCCTCGGTCCCGGCACAGATTTATCTGATTACCAAACCCTTCCTTCACCTCTGACAAGACATCTTGTAAATGTGGGGAATGCCAGTCCTCCACCGTGGTTCGGATTCCACGTTAAACTGTAGGTCCTCCATTTCATCTCACATTCACCCTACCAGTACATATTAGCGTAAGTGCGTACAACCCGAACGGGTAGTAAGACGTGGTGCTAATAATAATAATATTTAAGAATGTGTGGTTTTTGTTTCAATGTTAATTCTTTTATTAAATCATTGAATTATAAATTAAATACGTTAATATGGAAAATACTATTTGGAATTTCCACTAAGACACGGGAACGTAACATTCTTAAGTTATCCAGTTGATCATCTGATGAGTTTTTATTTATTTATACATAGCTATATTAAACTTTGCACAGCACTTGCAATCTCACAATTCTTGCGGGGAACATTTTAAAATACATGTTCGCGTTTTATGCCCCCAAAATGTATGAATTATTTGATATTTAAAGGCAAAATTATTTTGTGTTGAGAATATTGTTCTTCTAGTAACGAAATATTTAGTGGAATTAACAGTTCTTCTGACATATGCCATAGTTTATGGGTTGCATTATGCTTTTTAATTTGTCGTTTTCCCGAGAAAGTATTGTATGTGTGCTAAATATCATTTTCGTGTTAGATTAGATGAATATTTACGTTTTATGTGTACCAGAATCTAAAATAAACCAAAACCTAACCAATAACCTAAACTCAAACCAAATAATAAGCCTAAGCCTTAACCTAAAACTAATCCTCATCCTGAAGAAGAGGACAATGTAAATCATATTGGACACGGGCAATATGATTATGAATATTATTAAAAATATTATGGAGAAGGAACAGATAATTATGGAAAAGGGACAGACAATTATGGAGAAGGGACAGACAATTATGGAGAAGGGACAGACAATTATGGAGAAGGGACAGACAATTATGGAGAAAGGGACAGACAATTAGGGAGAAGGGACAGACAATTAGGGAGAAGGGACAGACAATTAGGGAGAAGGGACAGTCAATTAGGGAGAAGGGACAGACAATTAGAAAGAAGGGACAGACAATTAGAAAGAAGGGACAGACAATTAGGGAGAAGGGACAGACAATTAGGGAGAAGGGACAGACAATTAGGGAGAAGGGAGGACAGACAATTAGGGAGAAGGGACCGACAATTATGGAGAAGGGACAGTCAATTAGGGAGAAGGGACAGACAATTATGGAGAAGGGACAGACACTTATGGAGAAGGGACAGACACTTATGGAGAAGGGACAGACACTTATGGAGAAGGGACAGACACTTAAAGGGACAGACAATTATGGAGAAGGGACAGACAATTATGGAGAAGGGACAGACAATTATGGAGAAGGGACAGACAATTATGGAGAAAGGACAGACAATTATGGAGAAGGGACAGACACTTATTGAGAAGGGACAGACAATTATGGAGAAGGGACAGACAATTATAGAGACTGAGTGGATGATTATGGTGAAGGAACAGATACCTATGGGAAAGAAACAGATGATTATGGCGAAGGAACAGATAATTATGGAGGAGTATCAGATTATTATGGTAAAGGAGCATAATGATCATAGAGACGAGAACTCCTTTGTTCACACGGAATTTTGTGAAACTTTCAGGTCTCTTTGTGCGGTAGGTATTGCTCAATGCTCATGACAGACCAACTCTTAATTTAATTGATATAATAATAAAATTACTATATACTGTACACGTCGCTCACCCTGAATGGTAGATTACTTACTTTGACGCATTACACTACGACACCAGCTTATAAGTTACATCATAGTGGAATAATTCAATGTAATCTTGCTACTTTAAATTATAAACGAAGGTTAAAATCAAATCAATCTAAAATAAAAAAAAAAATGCTTATAAAATCATTTTTACAATATTCCAATGATTTTTTGCTTGTTAAATTTTACATTGGTCGGTAATTTTAAGGCAGGAGGAAGGAAAAGAATGTTACTACACATGGTTACCTCAACATTTCTTGAATATTTGTGACGGGCATAGCATTATAAACTTTTAAATGACGAGGAAAGTTTATGTACTAATGTCACTTTATTTATGGCAGAAATTCATAGACTTTCGGTGTTGATATGTTGATAAAATCAAATTAAATGAATAGTTTGAAGAAATATTATATTTATTATGTCAAAAAAAAATTCAGGGGACCTGAAAGTAACTAATTTGCCTATAACCCACAAGTTATTGAAGGCATAACTTTCTTAAAAGCTGAACAACATATCATGCTTATAAAAATAATCACTTCATAATCTCCTTATTAATATAAATGTTTACTAGAATTATCCGTGTTTTACTAAAGGCATGTTTCCATGGCGTTAATTTTACGATAAACTACTTTCGTGAACTACGTAACCAGTTGGAATTGTGAGTCATACCATGACCCTGATAATCCACCATAATTATTCTGTCGGTTAAGTTAAATATCACAGAAATTAAAAACATTGATTGACTTGGCGGAGAATGGTATTTCAGCTATGTGTGATTTTACGGCATACGGAAAATGGTGAAATTTTTAAAATGAAGAAAAACACTTGTTTCACTGAATTTAACTTTGTTCTACTATCGTTTGTAGATCATTCTTAGACCATATCGGAAATAAACATTAGATAATATATTTTAGAATATATGTTACACGTTTAATAGCATAGTTATTATTATTTCTATTATTATTTGGCGTTATGTATTACGACAGGTACAATCCTTTTTTAGTGAACATAGACCACCAATGTGCCTTGTCCTCTGCCTCCTCCTTTAGCTCTCCAAAAAAAATTATTCTTGGTTAATTTCTTCTTAGTTAATGACGACTAGATATTAGAAGAATCTAAGAATAGGATAGTAATAAAAGTTAATCCCTTGCTTTAATCAACTTATTAAATGTATTATTGTTAAAATAGTACCCAATATATGTTAAGCATGTATAGTTTGATTTGCGTGGATGGAGAGTTGGAGATCATTTAGGAAATATAAAACCTCACTGGTATTCGAATCCATAGCTCTCTGTCCTCGATGGTATAGTCCACTACTTTAGTAACCCTTTGTACCCTTGATCTCAAACAAAAATTAGCCGAAGGGACATATTCACAACCCTGGGACAAGTTTCTTTACACTGGGAATAGACAAGTTTTTCTAAATATATCCTAATTTTGCGCGTTATTTTAGCCATTGTATTAATCACAGATTGTGAATGTGTGTAATGACAGGCCTCCACCGTGGTTCGGATCCCTCGTTAAACTGTAGGTCCTCCATTTCCTTTCACAATCACCCTACCATTACACATTAGCGTTAGTGCTTATAGCCCGAACGGTTAGTAAGACGCAGTGCTAATAAAATTATTTATTATTATTATTATACCCATCCGAATGACGCACGTTTTGATCACACTAGTAGGCAAGGTATGAGGAAAACAATTTAGAGGAAATGCAACAGCATTCGAATGGAGGGAACGTAGGAAACGATCTAGGGAAAATTATTTTTATATCCAGCTGGAATTTGAATCCGGACCTCCCCAACACAGGCAAAATAGACTAGTGGCAGCTGACGTACAGTCCGCGTGACTATTTGGCGATTTACAAATTCTTCGTCATTTTTAACTGGTAACAAATATTATTTTATTCATTGAAAGAGTTAAAATAACCCAATCAAATCGTTAAGTAAGATAAGTGATTAGGAGAAAATTAACCTAAAATTTATGTGTATTATATGTAAGTAAACTTATATGAATCGCGCCTGTATAAAAGTGCCCTTTTTATATTTTTTGTTTAAAAATTATGTATAAAATAGCACTTTGTTTATTATAATGTTCCAGAGCAGGTCTGTAGCTCAACTAAAGAATGAGTACGAGAAAGAAGATAATGGATTGGTTGGTTTTATGAGAAGAGCCTCCCCCCAACCAATAAAAGAAAAGCAGATGGATGGGGATGGACAAAGCTTGATAGACTATGGTTTCCGGAGAGGCTATACGAGTCCGAATAAGGGTATGAAGAGAGGGGCTGGTTCTAGATGTTTGGATTGGTTTTTTCCTCGCCCGCCTGTACCTCATCCCCATCGTCCTCGTCGCTTTAGACCTCCTAGACCTAGACCTAAACCTAGACCTAAACCTAGACCTAAACCGAAACCTAAGCCTAAACCTGAACATGAACCTCATCCTCCAGATCATCTTGGAGATTATATTGGAGATGGAGGAATTGATTACGGAGATGGAGGAACTGATGAGGGAGATGGAGGATTTGATGAAGGAGATGGAGAAATTTATGACGGAGAAGGAGCGGCTGAATATGAATAAGGAGCCATTGAGGTTGGACTAGAAGGAGCATTATGATAATTGGGAGGATAATATGATCGTGCACCAGAGCTACTAATTTTGATATAACAAATTATATTTTAAAATATATGTAATACGTTCAATGCAATAGTTAATAAAAGAATGTAAGAGTAGCAGAATAATAAAATTAATCTCTTGATTCAATTAAATTCTTATTTTTATTATTAAATAAGATTCTAGATTGGTATATATATCATACTAATATTATAAAGAGGAAAGGTTTGATTTTTTGTTTGTTTGTTTGTTTGTTTGTAATGAATAGGCTCCGAAA
>CABEEJ010003282.1:0-15444 GCA_901482245.1 Timema douglasi
GAGCGAGATCCGGATCTTTCATTATAACTTTTCCTTCCGTTTGTTTTGGAAATAGCTTAGTCTTAAAGATGACCACCTCTGTTATCTAGTGGTTAGAGTTCCTGACTACTGATCCAAAGGTCCTGGGTTCGACCCCCGACGCATTCAAAATTTATCTCTGTAGCAGTGTTTCTGGAACGGGGTCAAACTTAACCTCGTGGGTACAAATGAGGAGCTGCTTGAATAAAGTACTAGCAGCTCTGGTTTAGAAAACTGAGATTAGCCACTGGAAGTCTCGTTGTGCTGACCACACGACACCCTATATCCACAAAAGTTGGCACCATCATTGTTAACGGTGGCGGCCGCTCGGTCGGTATAGCTTGTTTACGGGCTCAAGCCATGGAGTTTTTGTGTCTTACAAATAAACATACGGCTAGGACAAGTACGATAAATATGGATCCTATCATGATAAGTTTAAACTCGCATCGGTGGACACGCGGACTAGATGTCAAGCGCATATTGTCTGGTTTTCCGGTATCGGATCAGGTCAGAGTTCGAATTCCAACCGTGTGAGATGAGATTTGTTTTTACCTAAATGGTTTACCCCTCTCCCTCCCAGAAGATGCGGGTGTATATGAGAATAGCCCTGATGGGGTCGTAAGACGCACAACTAAATATATATTACAAACACTAACGTTCTCACGAAAGTCTTTCTTTGAGGTTCAAGGACCCCTCCTTCCCAAGTAAAAAAAAGAGTTGTTTTTGTTTACACTGACAGAATAATTAGCAAGCAAATGAGGCGTACTTGAGAGCTCTTCCCAAACTTAAGTGGTTAAGTGAGCCAAGTAGGGTCTAATCGGTCCTACCAAGCAAGAAGGCGTTATCTTTAATTTTTATTTTGCTTCGCGTATTACAAATTGTCCGGCCTATCTGCATATTTACTTCAATCAGGTAGGGAAGGGGGGGAAAGCTATAATTTAGACCCTGGTTCGATTCTGGTTGATTTTGACAAATTTGTTTACCATTTGTATAAGAAATCCTTCTGTTGTCCAAATTTGTAAATATGGATGTGTAGTGGCTGTAGCTACTTACCACGTGATAATTATTCTGAGCATTTTGATTTTTGTGAAGAATTCTAAAGGAAATATGGGTAGGTACCTTCCACAATATTTGCACTGTTAGAACAAATATTTAACAGATTTACTGAATTTTAGGGTTTTGGTAGTAAAATGTCAATACACATGCTAAAATGGTTGATACAGCATTAAAATATTGTGGAAAGTTTCCAACAATATTTTTTCCAGAATTATGAATTGTATGTAAGTTCCAGAAAGTAAAGCAATTTTCCAACAAAACATGAATACATTGTTAAAAAAATGGAGCCCGAGTCAAGTTCCAAGTTTTTACAATTTTTAATAATGTAAAGCCTACTGTCCAACAGACTAAAATGTTGCTTCAGCTAGGTACCTCTAGTTTTATTTTCCAAATAAAGTAATCTCAATAGCTATTGAATATTAGTCATATATATCGTGAAATTTTAACATAAATTTTTCTCTTCATTTAAAATGTGTTTGTTCAAATGACACCTCGTCCATTACAAATATTAATTATTAACTGTTTACTTACTATAACTAGACTAAACCTATATACGGATGCAATATATTATTTTACTAGCTCCGGCTCCGGTGTCCACGTGGTGAATGCGCTACTTTCATGTTGGACTAAACTGCCTGAGACGGGGAGATCAGGGTTCAATTCCGGTCGGGTGCACCAAGGGTGGTTTTCCCTAAATAGTTTTAGCTTTTCTTTCACGCAAATGCGGGTGCACTTCCTCTCAATTAAGAGAATTTAGAGTATAGATCTAATAAGTTTGTTTAGAAAGTTCACATTGAATGTCTCAATAAAAAATAAATCTCCCTAACTCTTGATATAACGTGGTGTAATCTTTTCTTAATTAGAATTTTTAAAAAAAACGCACAAAAGAGTTAAGGCTGTTGATGTAAAGGCTTGTTATTGTGAAATTTGGCCAGATGCCTCTAAAAAACGCTGTCGTAGAACGAGCCAAATAAACATTTTTGTCTCCACAAAACAAACCAATGGACAAGCGACTCTCATTTGACTTTCAAAACAAAACCTATTTATAAGCGCGCGCACAATGTCACATTGGTACACCTACGCGTTTGTTTTTAGAACAGGATGTTCAGGAAACAATTAGTCCCACACAAGCAGCAATTAATTATTGTTGTCTTATGTGTGTTGTTTAATTACCAAGTATTTTGTAAACACAGTAGGAAATATTTATTTAGGCATGTATTTGATTTATATAGTCTTAACAAAGTGAGCTTATTATAATGGATTTGCATTTGATTAAAAATGTCTTTACATAAAATAAATAAATTTATCCATGCAAAAATTAAGTGCTTTAATAAATAGCATGGGACAAAACTCGAATGTTTAAATATAATGTCATGCCTCTAATTATTCTTATTGGTCTCAATTATGAAATAAACTATTGGAAACTACGTACATTCTGTTTATATCGATCGATAAAAAATGCATCATAGTGTAATTCATCACAGTAAGCTTGCTGCCTTTCAGCAAGCAAGCGTACCTAAGCCCAATTGTCTTAAAAAAATGTTAAGCGAGTAAGGGACGCGAGAAAAGATATTTTTTTTTGCAGTTTCCATAACAAACAATTTTTTTTCTCGGGAAAATAGATAAAGCTTGCTACGGTAGAAAAATATAGTTTAATTTTCTTCACACTGTGATATTACTTTTTAAATAAAGAGAAAAATTCCTCATTAAATTTTAGCTTGACAAATATTCAACAACTGATGAGATAATTGTGTGAAGAAAATTAAATTGTATTTTTCTATTGAATAAATACTCGATTTAGTTTGCCGAAAAAAAAATATTTTGTTTTAAAAACAATGAAAATACTGGCCTCAACTCGCAATTCCTATCATCCCAAGGTGGACGTGTAAGAAACACAAGTTAAAGGCAATATTTGCGCAGTTTTTAGAGCAAAACTTTTGTTTTGACAAAAGAAATCAAATAACTCTCCAGGAGAGGCATATAGCTTAATTTTATTCACATGATGACCTCAACATTTCTTGAAAATGAAGGTAAAGATGTCCTGGAATCGAATGACAACTTTTTCTTGTAATTTAAAAAGTTTATCATCCAATGTCGTTATGCTCTTTACAGATATTCAACAATTACTGTTAATATAACAGTGTGAAGAAAATTAAACTATATTATTTTTCTTCTGGAGCAATTGTTATTTATTTTGCCGAAAATAGTTTGCTAAAGCTGGAAATTCCTACCACCCACCTTAAGACACAATAAACTTGATTGCAGATGGCGGGAATATCAAGGTTTGGACTTCCTCATCGCTAACCCATGAGCGAAATCGGAACACGCTCAATTATGCGAATGCTCGAAAGGGATTCAACATGGTGGCAGTGGAAGTAAATGCCCGAATTTGTGGCTAATAAAATTATTGGATTTTTTTGGGTGAAAAGTTGGATTTATATGTAAAAAAAAGTACAAATTTTAAGGTTTGTGGTGCTAGAAATAGGAAAAATACGGCTAAGACTATTCTTCTTTATATCTAACAAGATGCCTTTAGTCACAATAATCCGTTAAAATAGCCAGTTCAAACATTTATTTTACCAATGGTCTTTGGTTGAGAGAAATCAATTTCCAGGACTTGTGAAACTTTTATTGGTTACTATAAGGTTTAGAAGATAATATTGTTAAAAGTGCAGATGGTAATTTTTTCTATAATTTCAAGCGCGACGTCTGAAACAGAAGATAATATGTATTGTTTGATATCGTTAATTTGCATTAAAATCAATCAAATTTACTTTAACTCGCATTTAAAGGACTGAGTAGTCATTTCGTGCAAATATGTTATTTCGCTTGGGTGAAATAAATTTTTAAATGCTACAGTCAATTTAATGTGCCAAGAAATTTCGGTTTCTTTAGTTATAATTTATTGCAACCGAAGATTATATTTCACTCATGTTATCACTGATCCTTGCCGACACCTTAGCTCAGTTGGTAGCGTGTCTGTCTACTGGGCTGTGTCCCAGGTTCGATTCCTGGAATGGCCGAAAAAAGTATAATTGGTGAAATGTGGGCTTCCCCTTTCACAGTGATGAATTGACTGCCGGGGGGGTTGGATGTTGTGTCTGATCTTGATATAAGTTCGTTTTTTAAGTCATGTGCTGATATAATCAGTCGGTTCAAAGTGTGCACGTTAAATACCTTAAATAGACCTTAAATAAAAATTAAAAACATAATTATCTTTTTTGAGAAGTTAGGAAACGGAGCACAGTGAGCTAGAAGGAGATGTGATCCCCCCCCTCACTTCCCCGTGGTAGCTACGTCCCCTGATAAAACCTTCGGAAGAAAAATTTTACATCAAATTTTAAAAAACTAAGTGACCGCCCACGGAAGTGACAGTGTCGCTACAGGTGGCAGGAAGCGAGATGACGTCATGGTGTGAAACCTACGTCATGATTCTAGTATGCCGCCGGGATACCCCTGAACACGAAAGAGTGAGAGAAACAACCGGTCGAACTTTGGCATTTCGCCGGCCTGGGCCGGGTCGAATGGGCCTCCCCTGCCTACCCCTCCTTTTGACTATACCCATGGTTTGGGGGTGAGCCACGTGTTCTTCCCCTACTTCCCTCCTCCTTTCCCCACCACCGAAATATGCGGGTGCAAGTTCGCCAGTGTCGCCAATATAGTTTATTTTCACGCTAGATCAAGATTTTTATTTTCAAGTAGATTTGGTAGCTAATAGTCAAATAGAGGCCAGCTAATCTATAGATTTTTGGAAGTCTATTTTTTTTCTAGTAGAAATCAAATACTTCAAATGTTAGTTGTAATTTCAAAATTCATAGAAATATGGTTGGAATAAAAGTTTAAAAATTCTAAAGCATTTTTTTAGCTTTCAACATTAATAATATTTTACTATAACTTATTATTGATATTTTATTTGTAATGATACTATCCATTAAAAGCAATAATTGCAGATCAAATGACTTGACGTATGAATATATAAACATAATTTTAACACTTTTTTGTTTAGAACTTTTCTCACTACCAGAATTCTTTTAATGTCAATTTAGTTTTGCTTATTGGCACCATAAAGTATTCTGACTGATAATTTTGAATTTTTTTGCAATATGGATTTCACGGATATAAAATTGGATTATCTTTGGTGTGGATTTGTGTCTATATAATTATTGTTAACTGTTAGTCGCTTAACCGACTTCAACTTTCTCAACAAGAGATTACATAGTATAATTTTATTTAAGTACGAATGTATTGAGTAAATTTTATTATTATTATTATTATTATTATTATTATTAGCACCACGTCTTACCACCCGTTCGAGTTACACGCACTTACGCTAATTTGTGATGGTAGGGTGATTGAGAGATGAAATGGAGGACCTACAGTTTAACGTGGAATCCAAACCACGGTGGAAGCCTGGCATTCCCCACATTCACAAGTTGTGATTAATACACGTCTTGTCAGAGGTAAAGGAATGGTTGGACAATCAGATACATCTGTGCCGGAACCTAGGATTGAACCCCGGACCCCAGCACAGAAGTCTGACACCTTACCCCTAGACCACCAAGTCACTTAAATTTTAATAAACACTTGAAACAGAGCCCCAAGATCTAAAACAAAAAATAATTTATGAATTGGCTAAAACACATAAATTTTCCAAAGAGTGCGAACATAATTCCAAATCAAATGATCTATTTATCTTAAAATGATTTATTAATAACTCTATGTGATTAAAACATAAAACTAGATATGGTGAAAACGTCATTATAGAGATAGCCTATTATTTATTGTAACTTCAAATTAAAACCTCTCTCTTTTTTTAAATTGAAGAGCTTGGAATAATAATTTGCAACAATATTTTTATATTGCATCTGAGATTCAGGCAGGCCAATAGATTTTGAACATGTATTGACTATACCGGTAATTTTATTTAGCTTAACAGAAAGTTGTGTTTTCTTAGCTAGTTTTTAAAAGTACAGGTACTAAACAATGAAAAAACTATTTATATTTGATTCACTTGTAGCAGAATTTTGTTCAAATGTGTTGGCAACACTGGATATCACAGCTTATGTATTGGTGGAGAAAGTTGGGAGGGGAGCGGATATATTATTCAGTGAGGCTGTCCGTTCTGGCAATTTTCCACCATAAATCCTCCTTTTAACTATTTTAATACGAGTATTTAAGTGAATTTAACCGTTCACTGGCTATATTGGACCTATGTTTTTACAATGCGAGTACCAATAGCCAACAAAAGACTCAGTGAGCGTACCATATCGGTCAAATTTCTGTTCAAGGTAGCTTTATTTTTATTACGGGTTATTTAACGTTCAGTTTCTGATGTCAGCAAATGGTTTTCAAACTAACTTAATTCTATAACAGACAAGACAGTCAACACTCACTCCCCAGGGCTGTTAATTCATCATTGTGAAAGGGCCAATCATAATTCCCCCAATGATACAATTTCGGCCATGCTGAGAATTGAACCTGGGGCCGTCATTTCATTCGACAGGTGTAGGCCTAATACAGATTAATCTAAGGTGTCGGAACTATTAGCACGAGGCAGGACACAAGTTTTATAAGGGGCTATCCTTAAATTATGTATGGGTTTTGGGGGAGGGGGGTGAGAGTAGGGGTTCAGTATTTTCTTAAGTTTCCTTACGAGCGGCAGGGGGAGCAGAATTCATCTTACTTAAGGTTTATTTATCATTGTTTGTGGCGAAATAAAATCTAAAACTATTTATATATATAAGAAAATTTGATTTTTTTTTTACTTTGACCCAGCACTGGGATAAGGATTCCCGGCTCAAGCCTCAACATTTATTAAAATGAGACGAATTGGGGGAAAGGGAAAGAGCGCTTTGTTTTATTAGGCCATGTTTTACTGTTCGTTCGGACTACGCGCGTTTTAACTAGTCTGATAAGTTAGGGATGAAGAGTGTATATTTTAAGAGGAAAAGCATCTGCATTTGGATAGAGGGAAAGTGGGAAATCATTTATTTAAAAAAAACTCAATTCAGCCAGTTAGAATTTGATTCCCAACCTCCCCGTCACCCGGAAAACTAGAGTAGATCACCCTGACAACGATGACTGGGTATCGAGTCCGCCCTGGAGATCCGCTGGTTTGTAAGTCATGTGCTGATGGTTTATAAAGTTCATGTAAAATACCCGTAGTAATAATGATCATAATAGTCCGTCACACTAAGATAGCGAGTTACTAAAAACGAAGCTTGTTAAGGGTGTTCCCAATTCTTATTTCGTACTTAATATTCAGATAGTTTATTCAGCAATGAAAATAGTATGAAAGCTCTGCCAACATTGTTTCGTTTCAGAATTAAGAATTTGTTTTCCAGAAGGCGCAATAGTTTGTTTTTAACTTATTATTTCAAACCCTTATCAAATAGAAAGGACAGATGTACATATTCTACCACATAACTAAGAATGTCACAAACTCCACTCCTCTTTCCTAGCCCTCTCCATACATATATTTTCTAAGCATAGCGTCTTACTACTTGTTCGATCTATACGCCTATGTACTAATTGCAACACCATTGTTCTATGTATTACGAAGGTTGAATTTAGAGGAAGTGTACCAGCATTTGCGTAAAGGGAGAGTAGAAAATAATTTAGGAAAACCAATTTCAGTACATGAGACCAGGATCAAACCCCGATCTCCCCGTCTTCGGCAGTCTAGTCTATTGCGAGAATAACGCCTTAGACCATGCAGCCACTGAAGCAGATCATTCACTAGTTATTTAATTACCCCTACTATGAGCAAAATCCCACTATGCTGATTGATGAGAGTAATCCTGTAACCAACAACTGTTGATAGCGCTCAGTTGCAGGTTTCATGTCAAAGTAGCCGCTCGCTAAAAGACGAGTTCAATAACGAGAGACCCACCTCGGTGGCGTAGTTGGCTAACGCGCTTGTCGTGTCGAGCTCGACTGCTGAGAACGGGGAGATCGAGGTTCGAATCCCGGTCGGGTGAACTGGGGTGGTTTTTCCTACATTGTTTTCAACTGTCCCTTAATGGAAGTGTGGGTATTTGTCTTCTAAATTATACCTTATTAACCCCTAAAACCGATTGTGTAAGTATGCAGATAGTTCAGAAGAAGCAATGTACAATTTGTGACGGGTCACTTTTTTTTTACAGCCACTTTATAATATAATTATATAAATACACTTCCAGTTTAGTTACACATTTCAAAGACGTATTATAAAGAGACAAATCTTTATTTTCTAGTAAATAAAGTTACTATAGATATGTTCATTTAACCAATCGCTTAGCTATGTGTTCTATATATTGACTGAATATAATGTTGATGAATTATTTTTTTTAGCACCGTGTCTTACTAGCCGTTCGGGTTTTACGCATAAGTACTATTTACTCTAATATGTTAGGGATGAGAGTGGAAAATCATGAAGGAAAAACCCGTCTAAGTACTCCATTGGAAACCATTTGCGGGAGCTTTGTTTGCGCAAATTATATTACTCTTGTTTCCAAAATGTTTTTTTAGTGTTTTTCCGAAACAGTTTGTGATGTTTCCAAACTGTATGCAACGAGTTTGCGTGTTTTCTTTGAATTTCTCAATGAGGAAACAATGTTTCCCGTCATCCTTTACAAATGGGTTACAAGAAACAAAGTTTGCGTGTCTGAACGTGTTTACATTGCCGACAACAAGCAACTTGAGTCAGTCAGCCTGATTCTACTGTTCACAAAGAGCACATCACTTCCTTATTTTTCTGTTTTGTTCTAGTTTGTCATTTCTTGGACAGCTGACCAAGCTCTTAGACTGATAGAAATATTACATACCAATAGACTGTTGTGGGGTGTGACATCTGAAGACTACAAAAATCAAACAACGAAATGTTTTAAATACAATTTATGAAAATAACTTCTCAGTGCAAATTAAGTTTTAAAAAAAGTTAAAAGGCCTTCCGTGTACAGTTCAATAGATAGCATAGAACTTATTTGAAATCGAATTAATCATTGAAGTCTGGACGGGAAACAATGTGCCTACCTGCGACGAAATGGTAAGTTAAGATAGGATTTTCCATGTTAATGTATTTAAGTTCTATTCGGCGAGTTTTAAAGATACAACGTTGTAACAGAAAAAACAAATCTTTTAATTACTCTAAGAATAGTCTTACATCGCCACAAAATTATTATTGTTTTATCTCAAATTAGTTTTTTTGTAAATACATTTTTAAATCGTCCAAAAGCTATTTGGTTTATTTACGAAAATGGCCTGTAGGTATCTTCCTGGTAAGATGTGGGTCAAAAAATGTTGTAGAAGCTCAAATAGGAGAGTGGGTATTTGTACTCGTCAAAGGAAGAGGAGAAGTGTTTTCAACAAGTATATAAGAGGTTTCATAGGGTGAACTGCTCAATATATTCTTTCTCTTTCGTATATGGATGCTTATACTGCTTAGGTGTTTCAAGTTAAGATGCAGGCTGCTTTGCAAAATATCTCCGAAATCCCCGAGTATGTAACGTAGTTAATTGTTAGCAAACAATGTGACAACTTACTATTTCACACGTTTGCAAACTGTTTCCCTATGTTTGCGAGCAGCAGGAAAAACTTTATAAACACAAAGTTTGTAAGCTATGTTCCCAAGTCCGTACCATGCTTTACAAACAAACCTATCCTAAAACACCAAGTCTAATATTAAACAACCAGCCTGAACTTGTTGAAAGTTATAAAAACAACTCTAATAGAAGTGGGAAATATCTCAAATAAAGCTTGAGGCGATCATTAAAATGAACGATTTTCAGAGTTCAACACAACCGTACATACGTAATCTTAGTTTGAAATAAAATTTTCTAAAATCGATGAACAGTAAATTAATCTACACCTAATTTTAGAGCTAGAATCAAAATCACGATATATCTCAAAGGTATACCCATATTGTCCATATAACATACTAACAGAAGTACCCGACATTAACAATGAAAACGCTTTTTTTCACTTCAAACAGATAAAAAAAGATATTTTAATTTTATATTTTTCAATACAATTTTTTATTAATTTAAAAAATCAAATGCCAATGTTTAAATTTCGGCTTCAAGATACATATGTTCGTGTATAGAGACTATTGTTTAAATTCCAGAACTGAGCGTGCGGTAGATATCGCGCAATGCTCATGAAAAGCACAAGGACTATTCATTTTACTAAGAGACAAAAATATAAAGTTTCTACGAGATTCATTTAACTTCTTCAGATATAGCCGCATGTGACAGACGAAGAGAGAGACAGAACTGTAAGACCCTTTTTTTAGTTCAGGGTCGCATAGAAAGTAAAAATTCATCATAGTTTATAGTGAAAAATTATCCATGATCACAATACTTTATCTATATTATAAAGTAGGGGAAAAAACACACATTTCTTTGATCGGACGCCGAGAATCTCTACTCTTATGATCGTAATAAGTCGATTTAGTGTGCTTAATCGAGCGGACGAGACTGAAAGCGGTCATCTAGTAAAAAATATATATACCCAATCAACCGAGAGCCTGTGTCCNATATATACCCCACCAACCGAGGGCCTGTGTCCCCCCCCCCCCCTCCCTCCATCCCCTCGTCTGTAATTTCATGACCTCTGACTGATGGCTTCGGTCACTCGCTTGGAAATGTCAGTCTTTGTCGTCATCGCCTCAACTTGGTTGGCGATAGGCAATACATCGTACACTGGTACTTTGCGGGCTCGACGAGGTCACAGGGGAGACGGAAACTTGGGTTGTTTTATTTTCATCAGTATAAAAGTAACACGCGGGTTAATTACGCATTAAAATCAACTTCACCAGGGTTCACGTGGTCAAAATCATCCTGCTCACAATATTCTGAATTCTCGATGACGGGAAAATCTAGACTCAATTTCAGGATGAGTGTATTAGAGATGGTTTTTCACAAGTGATTTATTGTTGTTTTCTCATGCTCCCTCAACGCTAACTCTCTAAGCAACTGTCTCTATACTAACCCATTAGATTAACCCAATAATATCGTTGGTGTACAACTGTAATATATATATATATATATATAATGTGAAATTGCTTTGATAAATTAAAAAATACTAGATGTGAATTGGCGGCAAATATAGAATATAAATGACTATTTAGAATTTAATTAATCAAATGTTTAGGTACAGTTTCTAGTTTAATGTTTAAGAGATAAAATGGCCACTATGAACCAGTTCAATTGAAGTGATTTTTATGTAAAACTTTTAAATATGTAAACAAATTGAGATCTCTCTTGTCTGTCCAGCGGGAGCTACCAGACAAGTTGTCTACAACACGTGGACCACAATACCACTTCTGTTTGATCCCTAGCAAATCGGCTACATTTTAGTAATTCATTTTTCATACATACACATTTGTGCGTACGCGTAATAAACGTCAGGCTCGTTTAGTTTGATTTCGAGGTAGGGGTTAGTATCCCGGATGGGTGCATTGAGAGAGGGTTTTTTTCCCCTAAATTATTTTCCGAATTCCCTTTACACAAGTGCGGTTACATTTCTTCTACATTTTAGCTTATTCATCTTTTCTTCGATAGTGTAATTAAATGTGGGTAGCGCGCATGGGTAGTATGATACAAAAAAGATTCATATATCACTATTAGTAAATTATTTATCAAAAACTTGTATATAAATTGTAGACCTACTGCTAACCACATTTAATGTTTTTAGCATCACGTTTTACAGCTTGTTCAGGCTATACGCATATATACAAATTCCTCCAATGAGTTAAGAATGAGGAAGGTTGAATTTAGAGGAAGTGTACCCATATTTGCGTGTAGGGAGAGTAAAACATTTTGGAATATCCACCCTCGGTATATTCTACCGAAGACTCGAACCCCAATTTCTCTGTCATCGGCGGTCTCAACTAACACGAGAGTGACGCCTTAGACCATGCAGCCACCGAGACAGGTCACATTTAATTACACTACTGGTAGCTGGGTAAATAATGTATCCACATTAGCGTGGAATGAGAATGGGAAAACCCTCCAAGCAAAAACAGCTCCGTAAACCCAGCTGGGATTCGAGTCTCAACTTCTCCGCCACCCAGGCGCCAAACCGGACAAGTGTGTCGTTTAAATAAAAGCCTGCTTTTACCTTGTCTTGCTCGAAAGAACCTTCCCTGGGATACCTCTCTCGGAAACCTCTGTCCCCCTGATTGAGTAGGCAATATCCGTATATTGGACGCTGTGCGGGTTTGCAGGGCTCGCAGGCGTGTGGGGGGAAAATACTCACACCCTAATAGCGTGGGGGTTTGTTATATTGGGTCTTCACTTCGCTAGCCTTTAAACGGGCTACTTAAGCCATTCTTTATTAAAACACACAGATCATTAAGTACATGAAATACACACTAACATAACCAAGAATAATACCTTTCAAACTTGCTTCGGTGGCCACATACTCTAGGGCATCACTCTTGCAATAGTCTAGATTGTTAATGACAGGGAGATCGGGGTTCGAATCCTGGTCTGGGGTACTGAGGATGGCTTTTCCTAAAGGGTTTTCCATACACTCCATGCAAATTCGGGCACACTTCCTTTCAACTCAACCTTCCCTATCCATAATTTATTAGCGTAATTAATATATATGCGTATAAACTGAACAGATAGTAAGACGCGGTGCTAAGAAAAATATCTTTCAATCAAATTAAATATGGTTGAAAAATGGCATCTAGACAAGAGTCAGTAATAGACGTGTGAAGGTATCTTTACTTTACATCCGTTACTTTTTCAAGTCTGTAGCCTGGGCCAGGTTTTTTTATTCAAGCCATATTATATTTTCCACTACCGGCTTCCTAAGCATGTCGTAGCTTCATATGCCTTACAATGTATCCCCCTGGATGTTAATTCATCCCGTGAAAAGGAAAACCCACATTTAACCAATGATAATTTTTTTGGCCATGCCAGGAATCGAACCCGGGACCCTTAGTTCAGTAGAAAGACACTCTACCAACTGATCTAAGGTGTCGGATGTAAGAGCCAATTGGCGACTTGTGGTCGGTTCTATGCTGCCGGCCGTACAATATTAAAACTGTACAAGGTTAGCGATTTCTGGAAAGAACATTTACACGCTAGACTAAAAGTCCTAGATTTGATTCACATGTCCAGATTTAATTTTTAAAATAAATATATTTGAGTTTATATATGTATCCGGTAATCAAAGATAATTTCCATATATCTAAATAACACGCCCGATAGTACATCCAGCCTGAGCACCTAAATAGTTACTAATTGGACATAAGGATGGAATCTTATATAAATAGTAGGCATTATGTTCGAAGTTAAGCAAGGATTAGGTCTAGTATAAAACCCGCTGATGAAACGTTATCTTAAATACGTCCATTTTAGTGTAAAATAGGTTGTGGTAAAACATTTTTAATAATTATTACCCACCCACTCTGGTGAGCACGTGGACTAAATGTGGAGCTCATGTAGTAGAGCTTAACGTTAATGACGAAGTCAAGGCTCAAATCCCGGCGGACTACTTTCAAAAATGTTTTTGCATGGTACCTCCACACAAATGCAGGTACATTTCCACTATATCTTACCTTCCTCATTCCTAAGAAATTATTATAATTAAATGTGCTGACCGGTTAGGTAGTGATAAAAACGTAAGTACATAAAAAATAAGCTTATTTTATCGACTTAAAGGGCTAGGGTTGAGGTGGGTAGTTATATTAGAGGAAATGATCCCTCACTAGCATAGAGAAATAATAGCGTCTTGGCGCTTCGGTAGGTGGCCACCTTAAGGTGCGGCAGAGGGGAGCACGAGTAATTTTACAGTTTTTATAGCATTATATTTTTTTGGTCCAAAATAAATCAAATATTTCTCCAGTAGCAACATAGAGTTTAGTTTTCTGCACATGCTAATATCAACAGATCTTGGATATCTGTCAAGGGTGTCCTGGAATATTGTCAAAACATTTTAAATAAAGAGAAAATGTTTTGACAAAATTCCAGGACACCCTTGACAAATATTCAAGATCTGTTAATATTAGCATGTGCAGAAAACTAAACTCTATGTTGCTACTGGAGAAATATTTGATTTATTTTTGCCAACAAATTTATATTCTATAAAAACTGAAAAATACTTGCACTCCCTTCTGCCGCACCTTAAGACAATGTTTTTTTTCAATAGCCAAAATTATATCACAAAAATAACAAAGCAAGATATATCTACTTTATTTTATATTTTTTAAGGAGGAGGGTGCTAGTGTGTATGGGATGATGGGCCTGGTTGTGCTTGCGATAGCAACTCTGCGAGAGGCCTCCAGAGAGGAGCGCTCGAGAACAATGCGCGTGTGATGTTATAGTGAGGGTGGAGCGGGTGGAAGAGGAGAGAGAGGGGGATGAGAAGGCCGCGGAGGGGAAAGAGAGTGGAGTATTGATCGCGCACGTGTCGAAAAGCTTCCACGTGTGTGTGTGTGCACCGCGCGCAGACAGGATAGAGGTCACCGACCAACTAGAGAGAAAGGAGGGGGAATGTCCACCCCTCTCTCAACCATGACAGGCAAACTCCCTCCACTCGTTACCCTCTCAATAGATCAGTGGATAGATACATCCCTGACAATCAGATTGGAATTAAGACAAGAGTTGAAAGGACTCACAAGCAGAATATACCAGCTCAGTCAGTAGCGCGTCTGTCTATTGAACCATTGGCACCCGGGTTTGATTCCAGGCATGGATATTCTGAACAAAATGAAATGAGGACATTTAACGCCCAATTTCTGAAAAAAAGACTTAATATACCATCACTCGACTGACAAACTAACTTAATTCTATAACAAGACACAACCCCGCCCCAACCTCCCAGTCATTAATTAATCAATATGAAAGGGGAACCCTTAATGTCACCAGTGATAAATACCTCTAGCATTTGAATCGAACCCGTGACCCTTTAGTCAGAAGGCAAACAAGCCACCGATTTAACAAAGGTGCCAGACTAAAAAAATTGGTGAATTTGGGGTTTTCTTTGTCACACTGATGAAAGAAGGGATAGAGAATTGGAGGGCTAGGATTCAAATCCCATCAGGGTGTATTGAGGTGTGTTTTCTTTATATTATGATTTACCACTTTATACCTCTACGTAAATGCTGGTACACTTCTCAACGTCTAGATCCCTTTAGTGTAAATAGGCCTATGTGGGTGCTGGGTAGGCATGACTGGGAGTAAAACGTGGAGCGAGGAAAATAACCTTAACACGTTTATTTTTTAAATAATCATACAAAAAAAAATGTATTAAGCTATTTATTTGGTAGTAAACTAGCCGAGTACATTTTTCACCACCCCTAAAAGATATTTCTTCATTAATGGCTAACTTTTACTAGAGTTTCTCAACATTCCGTATTCGTAAAAAAAAAAAAAAAAA